>QTSX02005905.1:0-134076 GCA_014839935.2 Entomophthora muscae | reverse complement strand
CTCTTGGGTGGGTTAGATGGGGGCGTTTTCAGAATAATTCCAAAATATTAAATTGATGGCATTTCTTGGGCTTTCCCAGTAACCTTTTAGATAAATATTCAAACATAATTTGGTAGAAATTCCCAAGCATTTGGCAGTAATTAAAGTGGAGGTCTAATGGAGAGGCAAAACTTTACAGATTGAGTTTAGTTGAGATCAGGAGCCAATTTGAGTTTCTTCATCAACTTAGACAACATAACATCAATTTGTGAGACAGTATGCAAGATAGCTTTAATTCTAAGTTCTGGATGGATACTTCTACGTGGGCAGTATTTTTTTCAAAAGGGGGCAAGACTGCCAGAATATCTTGATCAGCTTTCAGCTCCTTTTCCAAATTTGCCAAAATACATTGGAAGGAAGGAATTTCCTTGTAAAAAGTTTGTAGGGGCAGGGATACAGAGACATTCTGGAAGAGGGCCTTAGCTAGCTCAGTGGCTTCATTTGAGGAGTTCAACAAGTTGGGTGGTTGGTGAACTTGAACTAGATAAGGAAAGCCATCATAGCTTTGGCCTCAACTGAAGATGGGCAAGTTGTGGTGGTGGTTGCCCAGAACAGAGTTTGTAAAAAAGAGACACAGTTTCAGGGACAGCCAGCACAGAGTAGCCATAGCTATCAGAGTCAACATAGTTAGAATCTTTGGGGTTGGAATCACTCAAGAGATTTTGGAATAGATGAAGGATAGTTGGTCCAGAAGAGGGAGGTAGCTCTTCATCAGAGGGAGGATCAGGAGAAGACAGTGGAGCTTGGTCAGCAGAGAGCATCTCTGCCTCTAAGCTGATCTCTCTTTACCTGCATGTTCCTTAGGATTGCACCCTTCAACATGCAGGTTAGTGTAGGACCGCAAGTGGTGCCCTATCTGGCCACAGTTGTGACAACCTTGTCTCTTAGGTTGTCCATTAGGGCCAAGAGTCATAATGCACATTATGAGAGAAGTAGTTCCAGAGTTTTTTTACTTTACTTTTGAAAACCATGGTCTCACCATGAGTCATATGCATATCTTGCAGGTGGGTTAATACTCTTATAGAGTTGAGAGACATTTTGTGCACCTTAAAGCAAAAATATAGGAGTTGGTTTACTTAAGGGTGTTAGAGCAGGCTGTGTACACTTCCCAGTGAGTCAATTGAAGACTGGTAATAAACGTTGACCTTCAATTTAGAAGCAGTCAGAAAGCTTAGCTCTTGTTTTCTTAGGGTTGAAGGCAATATGCATGAAGGCATCTTTCTTAACCTCTAGACTGAGATTTGCTCCAAACTTTTTGATGAGGAGATATTTCATGTACTTCCAGGTGATTATGGAAGGGAGCTTGGGGCTACCACCTCTTGGTAAGTGGGATAAAAACAGGTAAGAATATGCTCCTTTTTGAGAAAATCATTAGCCCTCTACATGGCTGTCTCATAGATTGTCAGGAAAGCAGCAATAGTGGAGGTCTTGGGGTCAAATATTTGCTTAAAGATGGGCTTATAATTGGGGTCAATGGATAAGGATATAGATTGGCTATTATTGCCCTGATTGAAAACATATATATGTGGGTTCCCTTTAAACACATACTTGACAGCAGGCTTTCTATCCCACAGAAGACAAATGCTTTCCTCTTATGTATCTATGATAGAGCTGTTCTAGTCTCCAATGTCTCTGGCTGTAGAAGCAACAGAATCAATATCATCAATTTGAATCTGCTGGACTGCTAATGTACCTGCAACCCCATTGACTCAAGTAACCATGTCAATGATCTGGGGTATTGTGACAGTCCACATGGAAGCTGTTTAGCATACAAGGGTTGCTTTGGCTTCAAATAAAGACACAATGCTGAGAATTGATAGTGTGCTGTGGGTTTAAGACAGTTATAAGCCTAGTAGGGAGAATTGACTGCTAGAGAAGGTAAGGCCTGTCTAGTAGGTGATATGGGACTACTAGGGGCAAGTGATGAACTAAACCAGCAGGGATTGTTGGCTGCTAGGGGCTGGTTAGTTGTTCTCACCCAGCAGGGACCATTGGCTGCTGTGGGCTTGTTGGTTGTTCTCCACCCAGAAGGGACTGTTGGCTGCTTGGGGTGGGGAGTAGATGATCCTGGTGGTAATGCAGGCTGCCAGGGAAGGGGATGGAACTAAAAAAGCTCTTTTTGCCCTTGTGCGCCCACAGGAGGTCTGTGAGCAAGCACTCTACCTAACATAATGGTAGGATGTCCTTATCTATATCTCTATGAGAGCTTTGGGGAGGTCCCAAAGTGATCATTGGAGGGCATTAATATGCTCAGGGGTATACCAGGGTGGTTGCTTGGAGAAGCAGCTTCAGAACCTGGTGTGATCAGGCATCTGGGAAAGAAAGTTGATTACTTTGCAACTGAAAGCTCAGACTTGATCACCTGAGTGAGTAAAGACAACTGCACATACATGAGGATTTCCTGTGGTTGAATGGCCCAGGTGGAGGACACTTGTAAGAGGCCCAGCCAAACACCAGTGACAGTGTAGACTCATGCCTGGGTCTACAGATTCTGGTATTGGGGGCTAATTATAGGACCAAGGCTGTTCAGAATCCACAGTGAAGACTTATAAGAGGGACTGTATGATCACAGTGAAGACTAGTTGAGGGACTGTGGGTTCATTGTGAAGATTGTAACCAAGATGTTTCATTGTGAAATTTGGAACCTAGGTGGTTCATAATGAGGACTGGACTATGCGTTTAATGAACTGTGTGTTGACTGAAAAAAACTGGTTGGTTGATGACAGGAAGGAATGGTCTAAGCTGATGGATGACTGAATGGACTGTGTATGGACTGAAAGGACTATTTTGAGCTAATGGTTGACTGAAATGGACTTTTTGATGACTGAAATGGATGTTGCTGAAGAGCTGGCTGAAGGACCAGAAGATATTGTTAAAGAACTGGCTGTAGGACCAGAAGATTAATGCAAAATAATAGCTATGGAACTGGAGGATGGCCTAGAAAGACTAGCTGAAATGAATACAGGAGCTAGAATGTTGGTTTTATTGTCTTAAGATAAGGAATAATAAGGAAGAAGCTGTTAAATAATGATTTAATTCTGCCAAAAATATGATATATAGAAAGAATTAATAATCATTTGGATAATTTCAAGAAACCAGACATAGGTAGAGCATTGGGCCACTCAGGATGGGGTTGGACCAAGCCAGCGGGTAAAGCCCACCATAGAATGGATGCTAACTTGATAATGTAAGACATAGATTGCCTGAGTAAAAACCAGGGTACAGAGGTAGGGACCATGTGATCCACCATTCCTGTCAAGGTGATATAGAGTACTCCAAACAGTTGAGTGGACGTGGTCTCTGCAGTGGCAGGGGTCTCCTTTGGGTGGTCAGGTTTTGGGGTTAAGGGTGGAGTCATGGGAACAAAGTAGGCAGGCAGATAATTGTACTTGTCTTTAAACAACCTTGGCGGCCTTTTGTACCACTTTCCTTCATGTCCATGTATTCAGTTTCTCATGTCCTGGCCAAGTGGTCAGCAATGAGGATGGTCTCCAAGTCGTACTCCGCGTAGGCTGGGTTGGGCAGGTATTTGGTAAAATGCACAGGTCCAAAGGGGGCTCCTGGGGGACGGTATAGTGCCTGGGTAGGATCAGCAGGTTGGTCTCCAGAGGGGGAGGTTGCCTGATGGTCTACTTGAACAGAGTTAAGATGGAAGACCACTAAGACTAGGTAAGGTAAGATTTATTCAAACCAAAGGTTCATAAAACTTTATTATCAAAAATGACAATGTGGTCATCACCATACCGCCAGGGTTTTTATACCAAGGGACTTTGCTTCTTCAATTTTTTCAGGGTTCAGGTTTGCAGGCAAGATGTCGCAGATTAAATGGATTAGACATTAAGTTGTCCATCTAGGAATTGAGCAACAGAACAGTTGCGCAATTGTGCTATTGCACCCTGATTCTACTAGTAATAAAGAAGTTTAAAACGCCTCTAAAACAGGTGTTCAATTTGCCTTTCAAATGCGCACAAGGCACAGGCTTCACTTCTGGGATTATAAATAGAACAACAAAGTTATTTATATATACCTCCTTAAGGAAAGCCGCAAGGAAGCGGTTGTTCTCTTGCACAAGACTTTTAGCTATGCCAAGCCACTCTTCTCCATTTGAGAAGTCCTTCTGTCTGTGCCTCCATGCCTCTGGTGGAAATTCCCCTGCCTCACACTATATAAGTGGGATACTATCTAAATAAAACAGGTCTTGTCTTATTATCTTCTTATATTCTTCTGTCCTTACCCAGGCTGTCACTATACCACAACAGGTATAGTATTAAGATAAAGAAGTAGTAGACTAACTATTTGTAGAAATCAGCAACCCTTTGCTGCAACTTTTATGACACAAGGCACTGGTGGGGCATGGATCTTAGCTTAGAGTCTTGAGGGCGGCAGATCCAGGTTGTGGCTGCTCTGGCAAATAGAAGTGGCAATGCTTTGTTCCACTGCCACTGTTCACTATGTCACCTGAGTAGTTCAATTGTACTACCCTTTCTGGACAAAAGGCTGGCAGTTGCTGGTGATCATTGGCAGAGTTAAAAAGAGGTTTTGTTTTAACCTCCTTAAGGCAAGCTGCAACCTCTGCATAGGTTCAGATCTTTGGTAGCTCAAGGCTGGCATCAATCTGGTGATCATTCAGGGAATTGTCCTTGGGAGACTGGCGGGCCTTGGAGTAACTTGTCAACTTGGGTTTGCATTTTAGCAAGTGGGTGGGTTCCTGTCCACTTTGTGTGACTCAAGTAGTCTTTGGAGGGTCAGGGTTTGATTCTAGGGTTTCCAATGTTGATTTTGTAGCTCCAGTATTGGTGCTTGGCAGGTTGGCAGTAGGTCTTTCCCCAATCTCTGTTAGCCAGGTTACATCTCCTTTGTAGGTATGGGCCTTCATTGGCACCAGTTTGGCGGCAGACTGGCAACTATTCAGGGAATTCTCTGTAGTAGACCAGAGGATTGTGGAGTAATTTAACAATTCAAGCCTGTGGCTTAACAGATTGGCAGGTCCTGGACTGTCCTGGAGGGTTTGATCCTCCTTCAGGGAATGGGGTTCAACTCTTGGGCTTTTAATACAAGTATTGAAATATCATTCATGACAGATAAAAGAAAGAGGAAAAGAAAAATAACTTAAAGGAATTAAACTGTATTTTATTAAGAGCTGTAAAGAGGCCAGAAACAGAACAGAGAAACTGTGAGAGCAAATGGGGGAATTTTGCTGAGAACAACCAGGCAGGACAAAAGGCAAGCAACAGGCAAGTTCAAATTGGCAAAACGTTGAAGAAAATTGGGTACACACATGGAAATGTTGAAGAATTGAGGGTTAAAAAATCCCTTATATAAAACACAGGCAAAAGCCATCAAGTTTTGTCAGAGAAACGTGACAGGAATCATGGCAAAAATGTTTGAAACTCAGAGCAGTTTTTTATCTGGAGCAAGACAGTGTCAGGTTCAAACAATAGTCAAAAGCAAGTCATTTGGGTGAACTGTTTGGCAAAACTGGTGAATCCAAGTGAATGATTAGCTGCAGGTTGAAGCCTGTTTGATCAGTGTTTTGAGGGCTTTTTCAGGAAGCCAGGCGTAGGTAGAGGCGTTGGTTGGCTAGGGGACAGAACACGGCCGGGCCTGAGGGTAATGGCCATCATAGGATGGGTGCTAACTTGATAATATAGGATACAGATTGCCCAAGCAAAGACCAGGGCCCTGAGTTGGGTACCATAGTATCTACCATTCCTATCAGAGTAATGTAGAGTACTCCAAACAGTTGGGTGGACGTAGTCTCAGTGGTGGTGGGGGTCTCCATTGGGCAGTCAGGTTGGGGGGTCATGAGCGGAGTCATGGGAATGAAGTAGGCAGGCAGATAATTGTACTTGTCTTTGAAAAATAAGGGCGGCACTTCAATCCTCTTTTCTTCACATCCTATGTATTCAGTTTCTCTAGTCCTTGCCATGGGATTGGCAATGAGGATGGTCTCCAAGTTGACTCTGCGAGGCAGGGTTGGGTGGGTATTTAGTAAAATGCAAAGGTCTAAATGGGGCTCCCAGGGGACAGTATAGTGCCTGGGAAGGGTCAGCAGGTTGGTCTCCAGAGGGGCTGGTGCCTGATGGTCTACTTGGCAGGAGTTAAGATGGAAGATCACTAAGACTAGGTAAGGTAAGATTTGTTCAAACCAAAGGTTCATAAAACTTTATTATCAAAAATGACAATGTGGTCATCACCATACCGCCAGGGTTTTTATACCATGAGGTTTTGTTTCTTCAATTTTTGCAGGGTTTGGGTTTGAAGACAAGGCACTGGCAGGGCATGGATCTTGGCTTAGAGTCTTGAGGGCGGCAGATCCAGGTTGTGCCTGCTCTGGTGAATATAAGTGGCAATGCTTTGTTCTGCCGCTATTGTTCACCACGTCACCTGGGTAGTTCAATTGTGCTACCCATTCTGGACAGAAGACTGGCAGCTGCTGGTGGTCATTGGCAGTATGGTACTCTTACTACGGTGATTGGGGATAGTCTAAGAATTGGTTGGTAGCCTTGGTACTGTACTAGTTGAATACCATACAAGTAGTTGGTAGTACAAAAGCGGTTGGACCTGGAGAACAACAAAGGGTTTAGAGTAGTGGTAACAGCTACTACTCAAAAGAAAATCCTCAACAAGTAACTTCTAGTCAAGTTTAATTGGAAGTGTAGTCAATAGGAGGAGACTAGCCTTTGCAGTTCTTAGATTATACACTCAACAAAGTATTTGATGGTGTAGCTAATAGTAGGGGGAGTATAACATATATTTTATTGAGAAGAGGGAGAGGGGTTTATATACTACAACTTACTTGATAACTCAAGGTAAGTTGGTCATTGCTTAGGGGTTGAGAGAGGGGGAAATGAATGTCAAACCACTAGGGATCAACACAACAATCAGGGGAGGATGGGAACAGCCCCTGCAGCACAAGGGGGTTGCAGAGGGCTCAAAGATGGAGAAGTTGGTCAGTTAACCACAGTCAGTGAACTGTATCAATTGATAGGTTTAACGTCCAGTTGGTGAAGTCCTAATTTGGAACCAAGGCAGGTGGATGAGAAATCTGGAAGCTAGTCAGTGGAGTCCCAATCCAAAGGCCAGGGTGGATGAGCAATCTGGAAGCTAGTTGGACTTGTATGATGATTCAGCAGCTAGTCTAAATCATAATCATCAAGAACAACCACTATATTGGAAGGGAGATCAGGATCTTAATACAATCAGGAAGTACCCAATGATGATAAGAATTAAAGCAACCGGCTGGTGATGAGTTTCACCACAGGCAGAGTTAGCAGTAGGTTTTGTTTTAACCTCCTTAAGGCAAGCTACAACCTCTGCATAGGTCTGGATCTTTGGTGGCGCAAGGTTGGCAGCAATCTGGTGATCATTCAGGGAATTGTCCTTGGGAGACTAGCGGGTCTTGGACTAACTTGTCAACTTGGGTTTGCAATTTAACAAGTTGGCGGGTTTCTGTCCACTTTGTGTGACTTGAGTAGTCTTTGGAGGGTCGGGGTTTGATTCCAGGGTCTCCAATATTGATTTCAAACCTCCAGTATTAACGCTTGGCAGGTTGGCAGGTTTATGTTCCTCCTGTTTGGGGTCATCTATCTCTGGTGGTCCAGGGGTTGACCCAACTGGCAGTTGGGGGGTTTTCTGTCCACTCTGGTCAACATAAGGCTTTCCCTGAGACCCGGGTTTCAATTATCAGGTTTTCAATACAAGGATTGAAATGCCATTCATGATAGCTTTCACTGAAGAGTTAAAGCCTAAAAATGAGGGGCAGAAGCAGAAAATTCAGGGCTTTCATTGGCTGAAGTAAGTTTTGAGGTTCAATATATTGTAGAGGAAGAAAAAAGGTAGTTTAAACTCTGAAAAACAAGAGTTCTGAGAGAGAATTTGGTCAGAAACAAAGAGCTATAAAAGGGGAAGCTATCTGAGACTTTTCAGGGACTGGATCAAGTGGAATAACAAGACCACTAGAGCTAAACAGAGATCCAGAGACCAAGATAGGGGTGCACAAGCCCAATGTTAAGGAGCTGAGGCTTAAGATACAGAGTTAGAGCAGGAGCAGAGTGCAGTAGTCCAAGACCAAGGAGAAGGTGACCAAGTCCAAGTACAAGGAGTCTAAGAAATTGTTGATGGGCTCCAAGTTATTGCCAAATCCCTATTGTTTCCCAGATCCCCAGGCATTATATTAGAAAATCTCTAAGGATATCTTCCTTCTGAAAGCAAATAAAAGCCTATTTCAACCCCTGCCCAAATTTCCAGTAGTAAAGATAGACCCTATGAGTGAGTTGCCCAATAACTTATACCCTAGCTAAGGGGAGGAAGACACCTACTGCTAAAGCTGTCAAAGGTTTGTCACTATTAAGTCTTACCAGGAGGAGCTGTGGAGATTAACTAGACACCTTGAGATGACAGATAGGGGAAAGGAGTTTTTTTTGGAAATGAGCTTACTAGTTTGTTGAAGGATTGGTACAGGCCCACAGAGAGACTAGCCCCAGCTGAAGTACAAGTGCATGATGGGGATGCCCGCCTAGTAATAGGAAAATTATTGGAAGAGTTTGCATTAATGCAGGTCTAGTATAAACTTCTAGCCAGGCAACACCCTCTACTAGTAAATGACAACTCCTTCAAGCCAGTCCCTGGCTATGACCCAGGACACAATTTGGGGACTGGTGACCAGGAATCTCTTAGGTATCAACAGGAAAAACCTCTCATTTATGGTCTCAGATAAGCAGGAGAGATTCTGCACCTCTCTTTCTAAAGTGCCTTGCCTATCTTCAATGTTTTTGGTCATCACCACCAAGTTGTCCAAAGAAAGGGCACAATATACACATGGTTGTCCTCCTAAACCTGGGCAGCACCTGTTATTGTCAAGGGGAGTTATCTCATCAGTTTCTTCTTTGCCATTATTACTGGCTTCAGAAGAGGAGTTGTCTTGATCTGAGAGGCGTTGATGTAGGTAAGCAATCTCACCCCATAGGGTACCCACCTGATCTGTCAGGATGGTGATAAAAGGGTCTGGTACAGGTTCAGAAGTAGGTATCTTGGAAGCAGAGGCATGATGGTGGGGGGTTGCCTTGAACTCTGCAATGGCTTCTCAAATTTTAGCCTCTGATTGAGTAAGGCCTTCAGGAGGGGGCGTAGGAGGCATCACAGCTACAGCTGCCACCTTTTTATCATCATAAGTTTGAACTTGGTGTAATGTATTGCTCAACATATCTTGTCAACGTTGGATTGTTGTTGCAACCTATGGACCCAACTATCCACAATGAACCCCACCAATTCTAGTTGAGCATTGGTATGCTCTCAAAACATTGAGTTCATCTACTAAGGCCTCAAAGTCTTGCAGGTATCTCAGAAGGGTGGATTCAATTTGTTCTTGTTGTAAAGCATGATGTTTATCTAGCTCACAAAACTGCTCTCTAATATACCCAGGGAGAGAGGGGTGCAGCGTGTTCAGCAATGAGGTCAGGTTTTCTTTAGAGGCCAATGAATCACATTGATTATCCAAAATGCAAGCAAAGGACTGTATGTCCATTCTTGGTAGGCTATGTTATGAGTGTGATTATTGGTTACCACAGATAACACAACAGACAGGAGTTGACTCTGGGATCCAAATGCTAGTTGATGATGGGCCAAGGCAGGCTGGATGAACTGGTTTACCAGCACACAAATGGTTTCCATAGATTCCATCAGACTAGGGGGGAGGCCAAAATCTAACAGGAAAGAGTACAGGTCTTTGGAGATGTAACCAGGACAGATACCATGAATTGATTGCATGGCTACCATACCAGTGTGAAGGAGGGAGAGAACAGTGACACAAGATTATTAATGGTTCAAGGAGAAAGTTGGGAGAAGGGCCCAGGCAACAATACCACTACCATAGGTGTCTTGGAGGAGTCAGTTATACCCTCTTCAAGAGGGAGGCTTGAAACTTTAGGAGAATTGGGTACTTCTGTAACAATAGGAGAAGGACCAGAGAAGGCGCAGAAAAACAGAGTAATTGAGGAGCTGGCAGCCCCTGTAGTGAGCACTATTTTGCCATGTTTGGCTCTTGGGGACACTATCCAAGAGGACACAGCAGGTAACCTTTATTACAAAAATTTTGAGGTCTGAAGCTGGCCTTGGTTTAGCCTTCAGGGTAAAATTAAGAGCATGTACCTTAATTTCCTAGAATACACAAAGAAGATATCCTTTTGGCGTAAAGGAAGTAAAAAGCTTGAAGATTATAAAAGTTAACACAATTTTGGGTAAACTTGTCTTTATTAAAAGAAATGATTCTACTTAAATAGTAGACTGGGTACGCTGATCATTCACTAGGTGGACGGTGTGGCTAATGAGGTCATTCTGAACTGAACTTGTATCAGGATTAGTCAAGTATAGGTAGGGTAGTCTGGAATAGTTGGACATTGATGTCACCTATTTAAGGAAGGTGACAAACTCCAAAGTTGAAAGCAAATCCAATCAAGTCTTTAATAGTATCAATATTTGAAGGGCATATTGAAACAGAACAAATGGCACAATTTCCAAAATAATTGCCATGCTGCATAAATAAGCTTTAACATAACAAAAGAGCTCAGAACAATGGGTATTTGGCGGTATCTTTGCAGTACGCTTTGCCTCCTCTACAGGCTATGGTGTAAATTTGCTTCAGTATTGCTATAGGGTTCCATCAGCCTACCTTATACCCCTTGGGGCTCCGGAAAAAATCTATACCTGGGCCTGTAAGATCCTTCAGGCGGGTTTAAAGGCCCTGATGGGTAAAAAAAGAACCCCCTGACCATACAATTAGAGCCAACCCTGATGCTGAGGAAAGTAGTGCGGCAACCCTGGCTGAAGAACTGAAAGTCCATGGCAGAGCTCTTGGACCCTCAGCTACAGTCATGGACTATAAGAAGCCCAGTATAATGCTCTTATAAATACTTTTAATTAAGAGGTCAGGGGTGTTTTTTTAATCATTTTCAGGCTGTTAATAGGCAGCTAAAGGGTCAATCTGAGCTCATCAAGCGCCACCGGCCAGATACATTGGGAAAGTTCAAGCTTTTAATCTGGTAATTTGTAGTGCTGGCTTTTGTAAAGCCAGAGCATACCAGGCAAGACTTTGGCCTCCTATTCCAGGATCCATATACCAAGAAACATGAGGATGCCTTCCATCCCTTCATTGAATTTTATGAGCCAGAGTGGATTAAACGTAAGGTCACTAAGTGCCAGAACAAGCCCAGAGCCAAAGCCAACTGGAACTGCTATCAGGCAGTTCTTAAGGATGAGATGAAAACTACTTCATCTTTGGAGGGGGCACAAGCATATCAAGTCCTCCTTTGGAATCAAGCCCAGATACAACACCTTCTATGAGCACCTCAAAGTCCAACAGGGGAAGACTGTTGCATCCATCAGAGATATTGAGAACCGCCCATCGAAGAAGAAGAGATCCACCAAAGAGAACTAATACTAAGAGAAGATAAAGAACATTGTCAAAGCCAAATATAAACTTTCAGAGCTTGGTGAATATATCAAGAATATTGCTACAGTTCTTAAGGACAACCAGGTAATCACGGTCCAGTTTTCAATTAAATTTATTGAGTTCTCTCTAATTTTGTATATAGTTCTAATTTGTTCAATATAATACTTTCTTATAAATAAGTGTTATAAATAATTTATGAATACCTTATAATGATTTTTTTTAAAAAACAGGATTTCTTATCGGTGCTTTGATGCCTTGAGCTATATTAGATGGTCCATGTTGACATTTCAATATTGAACTATATGTATTTAATGGTTTGTGATATAGAAAGAATCTTTTCGGTGTTTTTTGTTACATTTTTCCTATGATATGTGGATCTTTATGCAGCTCTTTAGCCTATGAAGTTTTTAATCTCTTTAAATTGAAGAAACAATTTTATAGTAAAAGTATCTAATTTCATAGTAGAATAAAGTAGAGTTCTATTTTCGGTATCTTTCTCAGTTGCCATGTTCCATTTTTATAGTTTTGTTTTGAAATATATGTAGCCAATTTCATAGTAGGTATTATGAACCTTGATTTTTATTGAGTAAAATGATCTGGAAACAGATTCTGCTTGCTAAATTGTGTCAACGTCTAGTGGTCTACATGGGCAAAAGCTTAATTCTAAATTTCTCATGATGTCAACGATCAGTAAGCCGACATGCTGAATTAGTTTATTGCGGAGTTGCTGGATGATCCAGACCGGCTGTGAGTGCTTGACAGGGACCTGTTTTCACCGCATCAGATATAAGCCCTGGGCTAAGATGATGGATTTGGATCGGTGCGAGTAAGATTGTGGAGCTCGACTGCTGGGGAAGGACGCCTGTGTCAGCAGGTGGTTTACATGAAATATATGCCGCCGGAACTTTATAAGTGGCGATGCATAAGTAATTTAGAGCAGCCTCGAGGTTGCATAGTTTATAATCCATTCCATGGTTTATGGAGGTGCATGAGACTTAAGTGATGCCATAGATGCGATCTGCTTGGCTTAGATATTTGATCTCGGTTTGGATACCGTGGATGTGATATAATTAAGGGCTCATCCAATGTCCATTGTTTTTTAAATCCAAGCCTTGATAACTTGTTGTGAAGCGAAGTCGAATTTGATTGGATAGGTTTACACCAATCAGACTGATTCTAAAGTGGATGTAAACTTTTGTTGTGCTATGCCTCAATGATGGCATCCTATATGTATGATGTGGAGCCAGTAAATCGGCCTGAGGCCTTGCCGTTAATGGCATAAGGGAAAACGTTAAAAATACAAAGCAGTGATCGGGTTATCATTTTTAAACAAGCATTTTTTAAATGCATTTATTGTTGGAATATTTTGCACATAAATATGATTTCGTGTTAATAGGATAACTGCTAAAGTTTATTGGATAGCTGTTACTTCAACTTAATACTTCGTGATCATAAAAATTCGTTCTAAATTAAATACCTGCTCAAACCAGATGTAACTTGTGAATATTGCCAAGGCTGGATAACGACATGGAACTAGTTAAGAATACTGAAATGTAGCGTAATTGAGGTTAATCTTTATAAAATTGTCAATGCAACGATCAAAGCTTAGCTCGCCCTTTTCTGCTTCTTAAAACATCTTAAATATTCTTTTGCTTCAGGTTAACCTAATAATGCAGATTGCATCATAAAGTAGAATAGATTCTTATGGGCTTTGATTCCTATCCGACTTTGATCCGGATCAGGACTGCTTCAACCCCGCTCTGGATACCTTTTCACAAAGCTTTTTTCATGTTTAAATATTATAACCCCGCTTTGGCTTGGTGGTCCAGAGCTGGGCCATAGTATACCTAATCCGAATCACATCCTTCTGCTTAGAGCTTTAATGAATCCAAGATGGAATAAAATAGGAAAATTATATTTAAAGATTATTAACTTCTAAAATATATCCTGCCAATCTCAATGGGAATCTAGAGCCCTGTCATATAAGAGCTCTGAAAATACTACAATTTATAAGCCTTGGATTAAAGTGTATCTATTCAAACTGGCATAGCCAATTTTCATAAGGACAAGCAGTTGCATACGACTCCGCTTTAGGAAAGTTTTCGGAAAGCAACAGCAACTCGCATGGTCCAAGTTTAAAACCACGTCCAGTGTTCAAACAAAATTCAATGTCTTCTCAACTCAACATCCTCCTCCATAGCTCCGAGGGAAGCCGCTCCCATATCAAGCCTATCCTCGAGATCTCCGAGTTGCTCCTGGCTAGAGGCCACTCCGTGACATACGCTGCAGCCGAAGAAAAACTTAACTATGCCAAAGGATACACCATCAAAACTCACTCTCTAGGCAGTTTTGGAAAGCCACCTCCTTCCCCATACACAAATCTCCAAGAAATGGGAAAGACTAGCGAAGGAATGATTGCCATTGTCCAAAACCTTCTTCTGACAAACTACGAAAAGACAGTCCAGAGCCTAGGCGACTACCTCGACAATAATAAATGTGATCTTCTAATATGTGACTTTGCTGCTGGTGCTTGCTCAGACATTGCCCAGGAAAGAGGCATTCCCCTGATTATTGGGCTCCAGGCAATTGATGTCTTTGGCTTAGTCCAAGCACCATTTGTCACCAAGACAATGTCGTATGGCCCAATCACAACTAAGGGACTGTCCCTCTTTGAACGCATCGACTATCAAATATTAGAACCTATGCGCATGTCAAGTTTTATGGTTCCACTCCAGCGCATGCTTGATGCTGCAAAGAAAAAGAAGGTTTTGCTCCTAAACCCACTCTCTTGGGTGACTTCAAATATGGACTAGGCTTGGCAAATACTTACTTTGGATTTGAGCCAGCGATGCCTCTCCCACCAAATATTCAATTGGTTGGCCCAATCCTTTCCCCAAAGCCTGTGAAGCTTGATTCCGCAACCGAAGCATTCCTCAATAGCCACCCTCGCACACTCTACATCAGCACAGGAACCAATGTTGTCCTTGAACCTTCCCTGTTCAAAGCTATTTTAAATGCTACTCAAGAAGCCATTTTCCAGAACATCATCGACGGTGCCATATGGGGACTTCCTAACATGCGAATGGGACATTTCTCAAGCAATGAAAAACAGTTCACCACACATATTCTTACAGTAAAATGGGCACCACAACAGGCTATCCTGGAACATTCAAATACAAAGGTACATTTGTCACATTGTGGATTGGAATCCACGTTTGAATCAATTGCTTCCGCTACCAAAGTTCTCGCCATGCCCTTTTTTGGTGACCAGCCCAGAAATGCTGCTAAGCTTGTTGAGATGGGAATAGCGGAGTATGTCGATACCAAGGCTAGTTCCGCTCTTCTGGTCAAGAAGCTGCACAAACTCATCTCCGACCCTTCCAACAAATTTGAAACCCATCTACACCAAGCACAGCGGATTGCTAAGAAAGCGGCTCGCCGGGTCCACCTTGCCGCCGATATCGTCGAGGAGCATGCCTACCTGGCAAAGTCTTGCCGCCTAGAGCAACCATACAATCCTCGCTCAGACTTTCCTCCCTGTGAAATGGCCCATGTTGTCCCCGTATCCGAAAGCATGCCAATGATGGCGGCAAACATGTGGGATATCCAACTCCTGCTTTTCTCCTTCTTGATGGTTGGACTCTACCTTCTTGGGAAAGTTTTCTTTCCTTCCCGAGCCCAGCCCTTCCCCGCCACAGAACTTACCCGAAAGTCTAAAAAATTAGATTAAGGGAACTTTACTCGCATAGTCTGCTTTGGCTTCATGACGCCGAATGCACCATATCAATCACGATTCCTCTTTAAAATCCAACCAACCCGGATTGTTACCAACCTTCATAAAATGTTTATATTTTTCTAGGATTGAAATTTGAACAAATTCAACTTTAAACGAGCGCAAAATAAATGCCAGGGTATAGTCCCCTTGTATGTCTTGTAGTACTCACGCTTCTCAGCTAGGTGGATAGCACATCCACCCGCTTAAAATAAAATGTCCACAAGCTGGCTTTTACTGTGATCAGGATGACTTGTTTAGTTAACCGGCAAATAAAGATGCGGCCAAATAGGCTGCAGAATAAAAAATCAGGACTGTAGAGCTGATACACCAATCGAAATAGCTTTGTGTAAAAAATGGATTACAGCTGTTCTGGGATGTGAGGTAG
The DNA here is from genome assembly GCA_014839935.2 of Entomophthora muscae. Classification (NCBI taxonomy): domain Eukaryota; kingdom Fungi; phylum Entomophthoromycota; class Entomophthoromycetes; order Entomophthorales; family Entomophthoraceae; genus Entomophthora; species Entomophthora muscae. The sequence continues at coordinate 118,428 of QTSX02005905.1, read as the reverse complement.
TTTTTTACCCGCCGCTAAGTTCCTACCAGATGCCCATGGTAAAAATAATCTGTCGCCTAAAGATGATATTTCTAACCACAGAAAAAATGAGGTAGGACACGCCATTTAGAAAACAGCATCTCGAAAAACGGCATCTCGAATTTAATTCAAGATGGTGTTTTGTGTTAGTGATTTTTAACCAAAAAAAATAAAATAAACAATAAAATAGTTAAAATTTACATATACCTTTATAATGCGGCATCTTGAATTCACGCCATCTCAATTCCGTCACTTTGAGTCAGATTAATTAAATCTTATTTTGCTAACTTTATTTACATATGAAATCACTTAGTGCGGGGCGTACTTATGCCATCTCGACTTTACATCATTTCAAATTACACCATTTATCTTAAACTAAAATAAGCTTATACCTGAACTAAAATAAAGCCTGTTATATGGTGCCAGAAGATGTTCCTATAGTATTAATCTAAGACACTTATAATAAGAACAACCTAAATTGATGCCACTATGATAGTCCTTCTAGTGATTGTCATTGCTGGGTAAAAAAACCAGTTTTGTTATATGTAATTTTTAACTTTGTTATACATATATATGTTGATAAGGGCTTTCTTAAAAAATATTTTAATAGTGATTTTAATATGGAAGGGGGTGATTACGCCATTTTGATTTATGTCACTTCAAATTCCACCGAGTTTCATACTACCCAATTGATTCGATGCACACAATGGATAGGGGAAAATAAGGGGAAATTACCTATGACGCCAGGCTACGCTATATTGATTCCCCCACTATGATTCTTGCTTTCCACTTTTCAAAAGTATAGTTTCACATTTAAAACCACTTAAGCAAAAAATGTAAGAAAACATATGAAACTTTGCAAATATATATTTTTTGATCTCCTCTAAACAACTGGGTACTTTTTAACCCCAGTTGTATAAGCTAGTTTTTAAGAAATTCAAGTTTTACTCTTTGGTCAGGTTGAGGTAGCTCCACTGTAGATGTGTTAATTTAATATAAAAAATGGTCAAAAACACTATGTTTTTGAGCTACAGCACCTCAATTACGTCACTTCAAAAACACTATTTTGAAAGTAAGTTTTCAGTCAAAACTCAAAGTTTTGCATATTTGCGTTACTAATAAAAAAATTATTTTACAAAATAAAAAACATTGAAATTTCGATAATATATATTTTTTGATCTCCTCTACAATTCTATGTAAAAGAATTGATACTTTTATATTAAAAACATTATCATTTTTCTCTTTGAAAACGACCCCCAAATTGCTCATATTTTGATACTAATTCACTTTTAGATGCCTCCCAAGTCAACTGCCAAAGCTGCGCCCAAGGCCTCAAAGTCCAAAATCACCCCGCCCAAGGCCAAAAAGGCCAAGAAAACCCCAAAGAAGAGCCTTCTAAGGCCAAAGCTCCCCCCAAGACCCCAACTCCATCACCTGAATAAGAGGGAAACAGTTCTACACCTCCCCATTCTGACCCCACTTCAGAGCCTGTGGATGAAGAGGAGCAGGAGCCTGAGCCCGGTGCTCCTGCAGATGAGCCAATTGAGCTCTGGGATCTTAACTCCATCCACAATGTGTGCAACCAAAATGGCACTTTTGCTGTGCCAACAACATACCCTATCAGCTATCCACTTATGACAAAGAAAGGGTTGCTGAATTTGTCTACAAGGGCTACAGCTTCAGCTGTAATGACGAGAAGAAGCCCATCTGCCAACATCACTTCAAATGTGATAACATTGGCTGCTCAGCAAGGCTCACAACTTATGGGTTCACCAGATTTAAGGCCCTTACTGTTAACCACAACTGTTCTGAGCCTTTTGACCCCCTTTACCAACTTATCTACTGGTTTCTTTTCCAGGTGTTCCCAACCACCAAGGATCAAATCACAACTGAGGTCATCAACAATGCACTCCTCAATTTAAATGATACCCAACTAGCAACTGTTGGTGGTACCTCAAAACTACAGAGATATTTTACTGATCAAAGATATGCTCTGAGCACTGAAGGCGTCAGTGCAAGCTCCATTGACCAATTGATCATTACTGAGGAGCAAAACTATCTTGCCATGAAGAGAGATTCCTCCTCCATGATGATGGTCAACATTCCCCAGATTGTATCATCTGCTTTGCAACAAGCCAGGATCTTCACAACCTCCTCAAGTGCAAGACCTGAATTGCAGATGGCACTTCTCAACCTGCCCAAAGCTCTTTAGCCAGCTTTGGAATATCCATGGTCAGGTTGTAAATCTGGTTCTTCCCCTGGTCTTCTTTTTCCTCTCAAATAAGAAGCAGGAAACCTATGTACAGGCACTACAATTTTAAAGGCCAAACTGTATGAATTCCAACAATTGAAGAGGAGCCCAAGGGGACTAGAGGGTGCAAGAAAAAATTCATTGCCCAAGAAGAATACGCTCCCACCCCGACCAAGAAAAAGTCTGAAAGTCTTCCCTACCACTAATATCTGGTAGTGGATTTCAAACAGGCTCAGGCAATCCCTTTATTAGAGTCTTCAAGAGCTCCCCTCAGGGATGCTACTTTCACTTCTGGCAGGCACTCTGCCGCCGCCTCCAAAAGTGCTCTGCACTTCATGAGCTGGTCAACTCTGAAGGCACCAAAGAAGCAAAGGACGTTTTTAATTGCTTTGCTGCCCTTGCCCTTGTGCAAAAAGAGGAGACTAATGCATTTTATGATGCCCTCCTCTTCCATCCCTATATCATAGCCAACCAGGCAGGCTTTGCACCTTTTATTGAGTATTTTGAGACTCAATGGGTTGGCATCATCCAAGTAGCACATCACATTAGAAAAGGCGGTGAATCAATCACCTGGAACTGCTATAAGCAGGTCAGAGACGGGTTTATCAAGACCACCTCTTCCCATGAAGGGTGTTATAGCCAGTTTGCTACAAGAGTTAGGGTCCATAAGCCCAAATTCAATAAGATCATGGTCCACCTCAAAACCCAACAAGCCATCTCTTCCTGCCTCTTTAAGACTGACATGAAGACCAAGGGTGATCCCCCCAAGATGACCAAAGCGGTGAAAAAGTACACTGAAATCAGCAAGGTGGTCCTTGCCTACTATCCCAAGGATGGCAAGCTCGAGCATCTTCAAGCCATCTCAGTTGCTTTTCCCACTAATGTTTGTGTCTATTTCCAATAAACACTACTTTATCTTCTCTCTTCTTTCCTTTACTTTTATCATTATTTTAGTTTTATTTAGTATTTGGTACAATGCTATGCTTATTTTAAAGTATAGTTTATAGTTATAAGATATGAAAATGGTTGTTTTCGGGTATATTTTAACTTTTGGGCTTTACGCAACTATGTTGCTACTAATGGACCCCCTTTTTATTGCATATTTGGAATCCTGATGCCTTTTTAAGCCTAGAAATATTTTTTTATTTTTTATTTTTGGGAATTTTTTGGGTAATTTTTGGAGTTCAAAATAATCTAAAATTTTAAACCCGTTTTTTCTTAGTCAAAATGCTGTAAATCAAAATAGTGTTTTTACTAATAAATTGAGATAGCAGAAATTCAAGATGGCATATTTTGAGATGCTTTTTTTGAGATGCCAATTTTAAAATTGTGTGTCCTACCAAAAATGAACTAGCACCAATTAGATCCACTCCATATCCCAGAATAAATTGGTTGGCCAAGAAGTTGACTTAGCCCCAGAAAAATCTCAATACTACCAAAACATCCCCAGTCTTGATCTGACCCACCAAGGACCCAAAGTCAAGTTATAGCACGCCAGGTATTAAGCTGGGAAACTCACAGCAGATGGATACCAAATAATAAGCACAACTAATTTGCTTCAAAAAAGGTGTTCAACCACCAGGATAGATTTACCCCTGAAAGCCATACACAAGCAATATCATTCCTTCATCCCATCAAAATAAAATTTCTGGTTTAATAGATTCATTCTGATTTTGTAACTCTGCTAAAATAGCACCTCTTAATAATTATTTGAACATATATCCTTATCCAACCTTCATGTTGGAAAGGTTCCCAATTTATCACAATGCTCTTGAAGCTTTGTCTTTTAATGTGTGCACCATAATCTTTCCCACTTGTCAGATACCTTTATATAGTAGGCCCTGGTATCCCCAAAGGGTAATTTGCTTATTAAATAACTGCTATACCTCTAGCCAAATCAGTGCCCTCCCAGTACAAGATTCTTTCACACAGACATAAAAACCTCCTTAAATACTCATAATCACATTATAATCAAATGCCAGTATCATACCTTATTGCCTATGTAGTATCACCATACAAATTATAATATGTATATGACAACAACATAACCACCTAGATGCAGTTCACCACAGTAAGTTCACTCAGAGGGAGTGTATCAGGGATATTCCTGGCACAAAGGAGTCCCCAACAGAAAGGAAACAAATAGCACCAATAAAGTACATGGAATGCACCATCAACAATAAAACAATACACATATCACTGATATCAAAGAAACAGCTTGAAATACAAGCATCAGCTCCCCCAAATTGGGAAAACTGATGCAAAAATATGGGGAAAAGGGTTTGATTAAAATCTATATTAAAAGTTAAACAGGATCTTTATTTGGATTCCCAACATTCATGGACTCCACCACAAGCAACCCATCTACTTCCTGCTACCTGCCAGTACATCCCCCAATAAGACTCAGAAGCCTGGGACAATCACCAGATTAGGAAAAGTCCAAAAGCAAGCCAAAATGCAATACTAATTTAGGAAGAATAGCATAGATTCCCTCCAATTAAGCAATATACAAGCCCCAAGATCTCAAATATTAAGCACCCCTTTCCCAGCAAACCACCTGAATAAATTCTATAGACAGAAAATAGGGAAAATAGCTAGAATGTTGGTGATTTGGATATAATATCCATTATGGTTTGAATTAACACCAGAAAACATAAAGGTGACACCTTTTAAACTTAATCCCAATCACATTCAAGACTCATGTTGTGAATCCCAATATTCATGCATTATCAATTTTGCCTTTGATGTGATCACATTCTGAGTGAAAAATCCTTCAGTTCCCTTTCTCTCCTCAAAATTGGTTTCACTCCAAATGGGGTGAAAGACTTGTTTAAAGTCTAAATGGTAACATGAGTGATCCTCAACCCACTTATGAGGGTAGCCAGTGATCTATCTGTTCTTCAACCAGTTTATGGTAGACAACTGCCATAAAAAATCATTTCAATTAAGCAAATAAAAAGTTTTTTACACTCTTTCTTTGTGTTTATTTTTGTACTTCAGCACCATCTCCTTAGCCTTGTTGAGACAATTTTCTGATAATTATCATTCCCAGAGCCTTAAGGTAACATCATTATTCATCCCTAAAGACTAAATTCTGGCTTAATACAAGCCAAATCCTACTGTTAGGATTTCCTGTTGTGCACTTGGGTGCAACCTAGGAACACAACAACTCATAACACCTCAATCCAATGCTTTATTAATGCATTTCCCTTTCTCAAGACTATTATATGATTTAGAAAGCTTCAATGATAGGCTGTTCTTCCATTGTTAGAATATTTCCATGATATTCATCAAATAAATTGATTCTTTGTTTACACAGTGAAAGTAAACTATCTAAGCCAGATGCCTCTCCCTAAGATTGAGTACAATCATCTAATCTATACCGCAGACATAAAAACTTGCCTTTGGATAGGGGGCACCCAGCAAAAAGCTCTTTGCAGTTGCCACTGAACCAGATGGACCATAGGGGGTATATTGCCCAGAGCTAGCACAACCCAACTCTCCACGCTATATCTCTTGATCCACTTTAGTTTTTCCTTGCTCCACATCTGCCCATAATCTATATAAATCAATGTATATTGTCTTAAAATACTTTGCTGGTAGCTTGGGAAAATATAAGGGCCAATAAAAGTCTTCTTTTTGATCATGACTGTCTGCTCATTGCCACTGCCTTACAGAAAATGACTATCTAGGGTGCTTTCACATATGACCAAGTTATTATATTATATTATTGAGTATTAAAAGATGGCCAGATTGTTTCTGATCACTGGGGCCTCCCCGTCATGAATGATATTTCAATACTTGTATTGAAAGCCCAGAAGTTGGACCCCAGTCCTCAGGAAATGCCTTCCTTCAACCAGGGTAAGCAGGAGCCTGCCAAACTGTCAGTTGGTCTAAGACCTGGACTGCCAAAGATGCCTTGTCCCAACTAGGAGGAAAGGTAACCTACCAACCTGCCCAAATTTAAGAAAGGAAGCTTGAAATCAACATTGGAAACCCTGGAATTGAACCCTAACCCTCCAAAGGCAAATTGAGTCACTAAAGAGGGACAGAAACCCTCCAACTTATTAAGTTGCAAACCCAAGTTATTGAATTACTCTGAGATCTGCCAGAATCTTAAGGATGATTCCCTAAATGGTCACCAGATTGCTGTTAGCCAGGTGCCACCAAAGAACCAGACCTACACAGAAACTTTAGCTTGCCTAAAGGAGGTTAAACCAAGGCCTACTGCTAGCACTGCCAATGGTCATCAGCTGTTGCCAATCTCCAATTCAGAATGGGGAATTAAATTAGACTGCTCAGGTGATCTAGTGAACAGCAGCAGCAGAACAAAGCATCCCCACTTATTTTCACCAGAGAAATCACACAACCAGGATCTGCCATTCTCAAAAACAGAAGCCAAGTTCCATGTCCTGCCAGTTAATTGTTCATAGACCTGAAGTCCGCAAAAAGCAAAAAAGCAAAATCACCTGGTAAAAGAACCCTGGCAGTATGGGGGATGACCCTATTGTCATTTTTGACAATAAAGTTTTATGAACCTTTGGCTTAAAAAAATCCTACCTTATCTAGTTTTAGTGATCTTTCATCTCAACTCTGGCCAAGTAGACAACCAGGCAACTTCCCCCTCTGAAGGCCAACCTTCCGACCTGCCTCAGGCACTATGCTGTCCCCCTGGAGCATCCTTTGGACCTGTACATTTTATCAAATACCTTCCCAACCCTGCCTATTCAGAATTTAACTTGGAAACCATCTGTATTACAAACCCCTTGGCAAGAACTAGAGAAACTAAATACATAGGACACAAAGGAAAGTGGTATGAGAGGCAGCCAAGATTGTTCAAAGACAAGTACAATTATCTGCCTGCCTACTTTTTTCCCATGACTCTGTCCTTAACCTGCAACCCAACTGCCCAATGGAACCTTCCACCGCTGCTGAGACCACATCCACTCAAACGTTTGGAGTACTCTATATTACTTGACAGGATTGGTGGACTTTATGGTTCCCAACTCCAGGCCCTGGTCTTTACTTGGGCAATATGTATCCTATATTATCAAGTTAGCACCCATCTTATGATGGGAATTACCCACTGGCCTGGCTGTATCCTGTCCTGATCCACCTAATGCCTCACCCTATGCCTGGCTTCCTGACACTCCATATGATTTACCCAAGATTTTGGAACCTGGTGTGATAAGTGATAAAGAAAGACACAGAAAATCATAGGAAAGCTTTGAGGTCTGGGTTTACGGAACATCTTGTTGAAAGACACTGCCCTCATGATTTTCAGAGAAGCCAGGAATTGTTTTTAACAAGTAAAAATAACTGACCTGGGCCTACACAGACATGCAGATCACCTGCCATGTTCTTTGACAGCTGTTTCTTAAACCTTTGCTATTCTGTTACACTAAGATCACATTTAATGAGGCGTTCAATCTCAGGAACTGCATCAAGGCTCAAATCCTTCTTTCAGAAGCAGTAAGATAAGAACAGTTTTTCCTTGTCATTTATAAAAAAGGATGGGGCAGGAATATATTCTGACAATTAATATTTTGTTGTCTTATCTCCATTCAAGTTTGATTCAACAATAATTTCCCTCATAAGTAAGCTTTTTTACTTTGCAACAATAAAAACATCAAAAATACAAAAAAGGAAAGCATTTACTAAAGAAAGTTAATATTTGAAACTTTTAATGTTATCATGCCATTTTCTAGAAGTGATATTAAATTTAATTAGCTTTTAAAATCTAAAGTTTTAATATTGAGCCCCTTAAATACTAAAAATAAAATCAAAGATAAATATATTGTTGTAATTGTACTGTTTTAGCAGAGTTACAAGGGTTAAAAGTAATTGTAAACTAGATAATGTTATTTATTGGGATATTGATCTTATATAGTTATTGTGAATCAGGGTAGTAGGAACATGATTATAAAGATCACTTGGTTGAATTGGTAGGGGTAACTTGATTCTTATAACAAGTCAAGCACTAAATTCATCTGTACATCATGCAGGGATTGTCATTTGGTCATGCTGCTGGATTAAGAAGTTCAAGTTGACTTCCACATTTGCCTGCAGGTCACTGGGAAGTCAGATTGCAGGTTGAAAACCTTCTTAGTCAGAACCTTGCTGGCGGTTCAAACCTGCTTTTTTGACACCCCCTAGCTGAAGGTCACCCTGTGGAGGAAGGACACTTAGGAGATCATCAGGAGCTTGGGCGCCGTACTGGACTAGTTGCTGTTTGGTTGCAGGTATGTTGGTCTCACACTGTTTCTGCTGGGCCTTAAAAGGGCGTAACTGATTGTGGTGTAGGACATTGTCATGTTTGTAATTTGCCTAGTATTTTTACCAGGTAGTTGTTGTTGTTTACCTTTAGTATGATAGTGGGGTCTAACTTTTCCGGCTGCAGTTTGCTTTTATCTGTGTTCATTACCCAGACCTTGTCCCTGACTTTGTGTCTAGCTTGGATAAGGACAAACATATTTTGTAGCCGTTTTTATTCCTTTCCACTTGGTTAATGCTGGCTTTTAGCACTTGGGGTGCTGAACAAGGAGAAACTTTGTTAGGAATTTCCAACTTTGGTCCCAAAAAGGCTTAGACAATCTTTTATTAAGTACCATATATGAGCTCAAAGGGGCTCTTCTTGGTGGATCTGTTTACCGGAGTACAACATACAAGGAGTGCAGTTGCTAGTTGTTTGTTCCAGGCCTCAGGTATACCAGCAGTGAGTTTGTTGAGGGCTTGCACTAAGCTACTGCTTAGTTGCTTGACTCTGCCATTGGCCTGAGGGTGATATGGAGTGGTTACTGTGTGTTTGACCCCATTCTTTGTGAGGTACATGTTAGTGCTTTCTGAGGTCAATTACTTGCCTAGATCTGTGATCAATAGTTCTGTTTTACCAAACTTGCTAATGATTTTCTTGCCACTAAACCCCCAAACGTCATTGTCAGTGTGTGTATTTACCATTTGTGCTGCTGGCCAGCAAGTGGCAAAGTCAATGGCAGTAATAATATACTTCTTGTTGTTACGCTTCCCTGGTATTAGCCTGATAATGTTGAGAGCCCACACCTTGAAGGGTAGTTGAAAAAAAAATTGGCAACACAGACTTTGGGGGAGTATTGCTCTTTGCAAATTTTTGTATGCTACACATTGCTTGAGGACCTCTTGTACATCCCTTTACAGAGTTGCCCATCAGGCTTTGTGTTTCAGAGACTTGTAGAGATTGCAGCTCTTTTTGTGGCCCAGGTCTCTGGGGTAACACAAAATGGTATTGACCCTTTGATGTGTGGGAATTTACAGGATGATACTTGCATTGGTCATTTTTTAATGTAATGTTCCATAAATGCCTTTAAAGAGATATTTGTTCTTAATGACAGTGTCTCTTTTAATGCCAGGGGTTCCTGGGAAAAAACACTCATCCTTGGTTTGGAGTACTAGGAGGGGCCAATCTGGGTCCAGACTATTTTCACCTCTTGTGGCCCTAATGTATAGGCAGGAAAGAACGTCTTCTATGGCTAGCTTGGGCTCAGAATTGTACTGTATATTCATGTTGAATCTCTCAAGGAATTCTATCCAGTGTTTTTGGTGTCTGGATAGATTCAACTGGGTCTTAAAATAGATAAGAGACTTATGATCAGCCAGGGCAGTAAATTCTTCCTGGCGCTCTAGGTAACAGCACCATTTCACTAGACAATGGACAATGACCAACAGTTCCTTATCTTGTTTAGGATAGCAACATTCATTATCCCTCAGCTTAAGCAATTTTTAGGCCATGGGTAGGAAAGTGTATTATCTGTTTTGATTCAAAATACTCTATAATGGAAGCATCTGAGGCATTGGTTTCCATCTGGTAATCTCCTTTTTTGGGGTATTGAAGGATGGGGGAAGATGTTAGCTTTTCCTTCAGGTGGCAGAAACAAAGGTTGCGCTGTGGAGTCCACACAAATTTAGGCTTTATGCCTGTTATTGATAACAAGGGTGCCATCAGGATGCCGCAGTTAGGTATGAACCGTTGAACATAGGCTATCATACTTAGTAAGGTTATGAGTCCTCATTTATCCGTGCATGGTAGCATCTTGCATAAGGCATGAATATTCTTTTTTTCAGGTTTGATGCCGTCTTTAGACACCATGTGCCCTAGGAAGGGGAGTTTTTCACAGTAAAATTGGCACTTTGATATTTTTAAAAGAGTTTGTGTTGAGCCAGAGTTGCAAACACTGCCTCCAGGTCCTTTTGGTGCTATTCTACAGTAGGGCTGCATGGTATTATGTTGTCCAAGTATATCAATGTGTTTCACAATGTGTGGTACAAAAACTTCATTCATCAACATGACAAAGGATGACGGTATGTTGGTCATTCTAAAAAGTTAAGGATAACACGCTTGTAAAAGATATACTTAGTCCAGAATGCAGTTTTTTGACTGTCTTTTTCCTTGATGCAAATCTGATTCACCCAGCTGTCAGGTCAATCTTAGAGAAGACTGTTGATCTTCCTATAACATCAAAAAGTATTGTCTTTAGTGAAATGGGTAACAGTTCCTGATGGTACCCTTGTTTAGTGCTCTGTAATCTGTTACTAGTCTGTGGGCAACTGTGAAAAGTTCAACTCCCTGGTGATTGAATCCCTGGTATTTTAGACTTTGTTGAGTACCAGGGATTTGAGTGCCACATATGTGAATCTATTAATATTTTTGGCTTAACTGAATTTAAGCTAATTTTTACTAGTAATTTAGGGGGTTGAAACCAAAAACTGAGTTTAAATTCACTCAAATATGACTCCGTTTAATAATTCAGTTAGCTAAAATACAAATTTAAGGGACAATTTATAAGTAAATTTACTAGTAGAAATGAAAAAACCTGTGTTTGACACTCTATAACAAAAAGTGACCAGTTCAATACTTTTAAACCAAATTTTAATTTTATTAATAAAATACATATGCACTTATATAAAATTTGTTATTTACTATTATATTTTTATTATTGGTGTCCATAGTTGTCATTTAGGCTCCTAAGCACCACTATACTGGATTTAGTGATATAACATTAATCAAATACCCCACTTGTTTTACATTATGTCATTCCCGGGGTTGTGGATTAAGTGGTGCCACATAATTTAAGCCCAATTTATTAAGAGATTTCATATGTAATTTAAAAAGAATGGAAACTTGACTCTATCCACTTACCACACAATTGGTTTCAGATTTAACTAATCAAAGGCTCAGAATTAAGGATAAATTAATAAGTGACGCACTATGAACACCACCTAACACCCATCCACTTGACACTTTAACTTGGGGATTAGTACAGAGAGCTTCTTAACGTTTTCTTCCAACACTATGGTAAACAATTCACTCCCAGCTCCTCACAGCATACCTTAAGCACTAATAAACCCTTTCTAATCATTTACTTTTTTAACTTATGTTGTATTTTTTATTTTTGAGCATATGAAACAGCCTTACTTTTAGGTTAACCTTCAAACCTGTTTTAAATTTAAGCAAGCTTTTTATGTAAAAAACAGGAAATTTGATTTTTCTGCTTGACTCCAGCATACTTGACACATTACTATGTTTTGAATTTTCAACTCCCAATAAAAAAATCCACATAATAATTTTTATGCAATTATAATCCACTACTCTTCCTGCTACTCACCATATAACTTTTATATACTTTTTTTTGACTTTTATATTTATAATTTTATATTGATTTAGTACTAAGATGTTATGCTGAACCTAACATATTTGATGCTTAATCATCAAATCACTTTTTTTCTATGTTTTAACCTTTATATCTATACTTTGAGTTTCTATTTTGCTTTCATTTACTTTTTTATGTTTTTTTCTTGATAAATAAAACTTTATTTGGATACTTTTTACTTAACTTTTTCTTTTCTTTACCTCTTTGTGTTTTATATCTTTCATATTGTTTTATTTAAAAAACTAAAATTTCCTTTAGCCATGATCAAACAAGAACATAAGCTACCAATTGCCAAGCCTCCAAGGGCTCAAAAGAAACTGCCTTTACCCTCAAGTGTGTCAAGAAGCCTACAAAGACAAAGTCTCCAACTCTAACTCCATCTCCCCCACCCCATCTCCTCCCACTCCATCTCCTCCTACCCCATATTCTCCCTCATCTTCAAATTTCTGTCAGGGACCCACTTGGCAGGGAATAAGCTCCCTAGCTGATAGGCCAAAGCCCCCAAATTCAAACCTGCAATTACCAAGCCAATAGGAACCGTGACCATTGTGAGATGTCCAAGGTGCCCTAGGTAAGCAAATCTTCCAAACATAATACTGAAACAACCAAGTAGATAGTAACCCACCAAATACGTCAAAAGGTAAAAGGAGGCGTAAGGTCTAACCAGGGTAGGTTCAGCAGGCGATGTAGTAAACAAATAACCATATTGGAACTTGTGTCCCCAATGTCCAGAAGGGTACTTGAACCATCCATTGGCAAGGGATTCCTTTTGGTGGGTGTCATCTGGAGAGGAGCTGTGCCAGTCAGTTGTAGGTGTTGGGTTTTCCAAGGCCAATACCACTGGCAAGAAATAAGCTAGAAACAAGGATAGGAATAAATTCCTCTCATGGCTTCAAAAATGTGTTTATCAGAAAATGAAGGAGTAGCAGGTGTAGGATAAATCTTTATTGTTGGAACAATTGAAAAGGGTAGGAATAAACTTCTTAAATACCCAAAGAGTGGGGCTGGGTTAATTCAAGAGGATCTTAGGAGGTGATTTGACAGTGATTTTCATGAAGATAATGTTTGAAATTAATACCTGGTGCATATCTGTGTTGATTTGGAGCTGAATGGCCTATACAACCTCATAATTGTAAAATATGAGCCAGGAGTAAGAAACTAGAGAAGAAACAATTAAGCAGGTTAATTGCTTAATACATCAGATATGAAAGTGCAGAGCCATATCCTGGTATATACTACTTAATGTTGGGAGCAGCAGAGTGAGTAAAAGCAGCCAATCAGGCTTAGAGCATATAGTGACGTTCTCTAATTGATTCTTAAAGCTATTTGAAGCAAAATCAAAGTCAAAAGTCAAATTCAAATGAATAAAACCAATAAAAATAGGTAATTTAACATCATCCAGGCAGTTTATACTAACATTTGAATTGTCTGTAGGGTTTCAGGTTCAATCCCCGTCTGGGATAGTGTCTAAGATTAAAACAGTGTCTGAATTCTGATTGCTGGTTCTGTTTCCATTAAAATGAGGTAAGGCTTCACCCAAATAATTGAAGTTGACAGGGAAGAAATCCCTGACACTTCCCCCCAGTTTCTCAAATAAAAGTGATGACTCTCTCCCTGATCACTCAATATATGAGTAATAGGCTGACTCCAAGCCCACCAAGGAGTGCCGTACTAAGAAGGCAAAGGCTGCCAAGGAGCCCACCTCTTCTTCTGGTAAGAAAAAGGAGTCATCCAAGCAGGCCTCAAGAACCTTCCCTCTCCCCCCTCCTGATGGCTCTTCCCCCCTCCCTCATCTGATCCCCAAGATGAGCCTGAGGAGTACTCCAAGAAGTTCAAAGCTTCTGATCATGTGGCTTGGGATCCACTGGCCATCCACAAATCTTTTAATGTGGACAGAGAGTTCAAAATTCCTAAGCGCTTCCTCCGGAACTTGCCAATTATGTCCATAAAAGGTGGCATGGTTATGTTGCTGACAACTACTGTAAATTCAGAACCTGAACGTAAAAATACAGGATTGTCAAATCCTTGCTCCAAATTTTGAATCACTTTTTCAGGATGGCCTTTTTTAATTAAATTGATTTTTTTGAGTACCTTTTGAATATTTGAAAATGCAGGAACTCATAGACACTTTGCAAAGTTCAAGTCAAACTGCATATTTTCAATGGACAAAATAAATTACTGGAATCAGATTTGAAGCGTTCAAATCCATCAGCCATTTTCATTAAGTTTACTATGTTTTTTGAAATTGCAGGATTATCAAATCCAAGAACCAAATTTCAAAATCACTTTTGAATGCCACTAATACGCTCAGATATTAATTGCAGGAACTGGAATCCAAATTTAATGTAAACTAAGCACACTATGAAACACCAACCCAAATAAAGAAGCTCCACCACAACTAAAATCAAACTAAAAATTCAATCTTAATAACCATAAATAGACATAAAAAGTTATTAAACTTTAAAATCATCCAAACCCAGAAAGTATACAATATTATTCACTTCAAATCATGGATATAGAAATTCTGTTACTATTCAAGGCTAACTCAAGAGAAACCAACTACTCACAACTAAACCAATAAATCCAAATAAATATATGTTTAATCTAATATATATTTTTTATTTTATTTTTTGGACTGTCAATTCCATTCTCAACCCGCTCCTGAACCAGCCCAAGGGCAGCCTGTCCACAAGGGCGTCCCAGAGGGTCCAAGAATAGACCCAGAACCCAACTCAAGGGGAGTCATGCCAATACACAGGCCTCCCAAGGTGTCATTGCCAGCCAACCACCTCATGCATCCCAAGCCTGATCAACCAGCCTGAATCCCAGACAGAAGCCACTCTCAAGGCCTGCCACAAAAGTCTCCTACACCAGGGTCACCAGGAACTTTGAGGTTACTTACACCTCCACTGTATACCCAGTTGTCACCTGGCCCCGCACTCTTGACCCAAGAGTTGCTACTTCCTGCCCCTGTGTCTTTGACACCTCCTATCAGCCATTGACCACAACTGAGGAACCATCTACGCTAATTATGTATTCAACTATTGACAGCGCCACTGCAAGCAAGCATGATCCCACCTTCTACACAAAGGTCACCATCCCCTGTGTTGAGCCTGGTAGCCAGGATGTCGTAGTACCTGCCAAGGGCTGGTGTTGGTTGATGGATAGGGAGTGTGAAGCTCTCCTCAACTGCTTGAACGGGGGAATGGCGGTTTGGGATATTGCATCCCAATTAGGTGTCACGGCCAGATACATTGCCAACATCAACACCAAGTATGGCAACACCAGGAAAATTGCCAAATCCACCAAGGCTAAGCAGTAGCCAAAACTCTTGCAGCCTGTGCATATTGACACAATAAAACAGTGGGTAGCCGAGGATTGCCACCTGGACACACTTGCTGTCCAATTAATGCTGGCCACAAGGTTTGGTCTTTCTGTTTCTAAAACCCTTTTCTACAAAACAATGGTCAATTTGGGCTTCTCCTGGAAAGTACTGGGGATTTCTCTGTACAATAGGACAGCAAGAAGACCATCAAGGATTAACATATTTATGCTGAGACATATCTGGAACTAAAGGAGACTGGGAATGTCCAGCTCTTCTATATCAACAAATTGTTGTTTTCCTCCTCACTCAGGTCTAGATATGGGTGGGTCAAGAAGGGGTCCAAGGACGGCATAGCCCATTGTGCAGCTGTTTGTTCACAGACCTATTCAATGGTTGGCATTCTTGGTCCTTGCGGGTTGGACCAGTATCAGATGATTAAAAGCTCCCATAACAGCAGGATCTTTCTCAATTTTCCCCGAGCCATCAAGGAGTACCTTAGGATAAATTACAGCGGCACAACCAACGTTGTTGTGCTTGATAATGTTGGGCTTCACAAAGTGGATCTGGTTGTGTCCAAGTTCTGTCCCCCCATTGACAAAAATAGCCATTCTGTCAGCCACTGCCTTGCAGACTGCCCAATGAGACTCCTCTTCCTTCTTCCCTATTCTCCATTTCTGAATCCAATTGAGGAGGTGTTTAGTTGGATCAAGAATAAGGCAAAACAAGGCCTCCCTCAGGACACAGAGGATCTCTTTAGCATTCTCAAGATAAGCCAATTTGCAATGACACCCAATGTGATGGCGGCTTTCTATGAGCACTCAGAATCCTTCCTCCCTAAATCCCTAGCCTCCAAGCCAATCAGATAAATGGGTGCTCTGGGTTTTATTTAGTTTTAATTTTATTTAGTTTGTTTTTATTAGGACTCAATAATTATTATTTATATATAATAATGTGATGTTTGATTGTATTATAGACATATAAGAATACATAGAAAAGGTAAGTAAAATTAATTATACTAGGTAAGATGGATATATTTTTATTATAATGCACTGAATATTATTATTGGCTTTTGCGCTAACAAATGAATAAATTAAAAAAAGATAGAAATAAATTAGTTTATTTAAATAATTGTGAATTGTTGATAATACTTTGGCTTTTTTAAGCCACAAATTGGACCTTGCATGTCATCATCTGATCCTTGTTATTTCAGTGCCACTATAACCACACATCACAGCAACCAATGATTTTCATGTATTGCTTACTAATTAGTACTTAGGACGCGGGTCAAGTATATCAAATATGTTTATCAAATCACATTACAAGGAAAGGTAATTTGAGTCCTAAACAATCATTTGTTTATAATATAAGTGGAGCAGGCTGCATGGTGCAGATAAATTCAATTCTTGATGTTTATCTATGTGACAAATAAACCTGTACTCAATGAGCTAGTAAATAAAAACATTTTTAACTTAATTTTAATATTTGACTTGGTTGCAACTTTAACTAATGTCTTGTAATATATTTAGATATATTAATATTATAATTTACATTATAAAATTTAAAATAAAAATTAAATTATCAAAAGTAAATTTATAGTTATAAATATAAATTGTAAAAGTTAAATATTAAAGTTTAAATAATCAAAATATAAAAAATTTATTAAATTGTGATTTATTCAATATCAATATATTTGATATTAAAATTTTTAATATTGTAATATGTATTATTAAAATTTTTATAGTAAAATTTTAATATTACATATTTCAATATTAAAAAATTTAGTATTAAAATATAAAAAGTAAAAAAATTAATTTGTAAGGTGAAAATATTTATTGGGGGATGTTAATTGCAAAGGGAATGTGATTATTCTGGGGAATTATACCCCAAAATTAAGTTTTTGGCTAAAGCATATAATTGGATCCACGTACTCTTCTGTACGTGGTGGACAACCCTGGATGTGATTGCTAGAGGGGTGGCGCCCTGTACCCCGGTGGTTGTTGATTGTTTGATAAAAGGCAGGCAGGTGAGTGAATCAACTAGTAGATTTTGGGGGGCATGTAGTACTTGTATAGTGTTGCCAATGCAAATGAGTCATACAGGACATGCTCAACTGTCCTATATCCCCATGGTGTTTTCTGGCAGTCAAGGTCTATGCGGCAAATATCCATGTGAATAGGTACATTCTCCAACTTTTTGACGTTGGTTTTTAATATGCAGTGTAGGAGGATTCCCAGGTATACCACAATGTGGATTCTCTGCAAGGTATAATTTTCCGAGAACATGCATAATTTTTTGAAAGTTTGAACTAACTTATTAATATAGGATGTTTGATTGAACTTGAAGAGGGTTCCGGGGGCGCCTGACTTGAATCAGCCCCCCAGGCCTCGGCAAACAATATTAATAAAGGTTTAAAATTATTCACAAGGACTGCATCCTCAACTTTATTTGATAGTGCCTTAAATACTTCATTAAAAATTGCAGATTTCAAATATTTATTTCCTATTTGAAAGTTGGTTTTTATTAAATTCTTTTCATATTTGTTGATGTTTGTGAAGGGGAATCTTTGAATGCTTTCATATATGTATTCATTGAAGTTCAGTTTGATATCCCCACAAATTTCATTCATTTCTTTGATTTTGATATTTGATCCTAGTTCATATGCTTCCCTTATCAATGGCAAGCACCCCACAGGTGGTGAATATTCCCTATCTTGAGCTTCAATATTAAAAAAATTATTCATATTCTGTTGAATTATTTTATTTATTTGATTTTTAATTATTTGTTTTACAGGGGCCGCCAGTGACTGGTAACCCCCGTAAAACCAACTTGGCAACTAAGTTGCCACTTCTGTGACCTTATCCCCATTCCTGGTGATGACTAAAATAAATATAAGTAAAACATAAAAATACTTACTAATTGTTTCCCCTGTGGCCCCCTCAGCCACAGGCGCCTTTTTGGCAAACTTCATGAGTTTTGGATGCTCTTCATTAATTTTTCTAGGCTGAATTTTTCTTACCTTTCTTGCAACTTGTATTCTTTCTTGGTTTTCATATGATAAAGCTTCTGTATTTCTTGAAGCACTTCTGCTTTTTTTGTTTCATTTTCATCTTTTTCCATTTGATTGTTTTCCTCTTCATTGGTGTTGATTTCCTTTTGGATTTCTGTTCCTTCAATTAGTTTGATCTTATTGTTTTCTTTGGCCCCCTTCAAGAACTCCCACAAATTGTAGGCCGCATTGTTGAACTTCAGACTTGATAAAATTGTTCCCTGTAGATTAAGTAATGCTTCTTTGTTTTTTTCATCTATAATATTTCCCAATTTGTCCAGAGCATCTTCTTTTGACTGGATTAGTGGCTGGCCCTTGTTACCCAGCTTTCCTGTCACTATTTCCCTGATATTTTTTCTATTTCAACAACCTTTTGTAGGTGTGCTTCTAATTTGTTGATCAAGTTATAGATTGTTGACATTTTGTTTGAATTCCATCAAAAAACTGGTTTTTATAGTACTATATTCAACGCAGCCATATTTTTCATTATCATTAATAAATTAAAGACAATAAATGTAAATATTGCATTAGAATATTGCAATTAGACGTCAACTCTTGATATTTTGATATTGCTTGCATAACTCAATGCATTTTTTAATAAAATCCATTGTAAACTAGGCTTTTTTCATTAAAATTTAAAATAAATTGACTGCTTATATTAGAGAGCCATTAACGCTTAATACAAATATTGATACATAGTGCATTTTACAGCCTGTATATTTACCTATTGGTAATAATTCTATAAAATTTTTAGTTGGATTTTTTGAGGTAATAATAATTTAATGTGTTAATAGAATACTATTTATTGTCATTAATTGGCTGATTTTCTTTGCTGTGGCAATTGTGCATTTTCTGATATTTACGCACTAGTATCCAATTGGTTGGCTTCACATCCAATCACACAAGCAATAGGAAAACAAGCTGCCACCCCAAGACTGGATGTGGTTGGGATAGCAGCTTGTTTTCCTATTGCCTGTACAATTGGATGTGAAGCCAACCAATTGGATACTAGTGCGCAAATATCAGAAAATGCACAATTGTCACAGCAAAGAAAATCAGCCAATTAATGACAAATAACAGTAATTTGTTAACCCATTACATTATTACCTCGCAAAATATGGCTGAAAAGTTTACAGAATTATTACCAATAGGTAAATATACAGGCTGTAAAATGCACTATGTATCAATATTTGTACTAAACGTTAATGGCCCTAATATAAACACAGTCCGTTTAATTAAATTATAATGGAAAATGCCAGTTTAAATTGGATTTTATTAAACAAAATGCATTGAGTTATGCAGTATCAAAATATCAAGAGTTGATGTCTAATTGCAATATTCTAATGCAATATTTACGTTTATTGTCTTTAATTTATTAATGATGATGAAAAATATGTATGCTCATAATTTTAAGCTATTTTTAAAATGTACAACATTGTATTAATTATGGGAAATGTTGATAATGTAAAAAGAAAATATTATTAATTATGAATTGAAAGAGAGATATCAATTTTAATAATTTGTCACAAAGAAAAGATTTATTTACTAATCAAAAGACAGGAAGGGAGGGAATGGGCGGAATGAACAGTGCCTTCATCTGCGCCTGTGAAAGGGACGGCATCAGAGATAGTGAGGAGGGAATGGGTGGTGGTTTGGAAGTCAGGGTTGGAAGGCAGGTGGCTTGATGGGGGGTTGGCAAGGCAGGGTTTGTTGACTGGGAAGGGGCAGCAAGAGCTGATTGCTTCAATTGCTCAAATTCTTCTTCTGTTGCATATACTGGCTTGACAAAACGGATGGACTGGCGTGGGGGGAGATGGGGGTCCTTTCTGGACTTATCACTATCACTTGCATAGAAGATGATGAGATCAAATAAGTCCTGGATAGACACAGAAGGGAAAAACTCATACCCCTTATTAATTTGGGTGCATAGTTTGTTGTAGGTGGCAGGCTTTAAGCGCCTGAGGGTGGAACCAAAATTGTAGAGACATACATCTGCAAGATGCATGTTGGCGTAGTTGATGGGGTAGGACCAGCAGGTATGCCCCACAGCCCTGATTTCTTGGATTGCCCATTCCTCTGCTTGATCTCTGCACTCATTACAACTGTGTGCACTGTGTTTTGTGTGGCACACTCCTCCAGCATGGCCTTGAGCTCTGTCTGGTAGACATACCAATCTGCGGTGTTCAATATTGCCAAGTAATAAATGACGCCCAATGGGGAAACTGCCAATAAAACCCAAACAAAACAATACAAGATTGGGCCGCGCTTGTACACATCAGACTGGATACGCTTCTCTCCATAGTCTTGAATACTTGCAGTAATCTTAGTGTATGATAGGAAGATGACGTCATTATGGTCCCTCATTGCCCTTCCTTTGATAAAATTAATAATAGTTGAATTGTAGGGATTGGTACCCACCAAAAATGGGGCCACTGAGAACTTGATTGGACAAGATTCTAGCAGAAACCACAACTCTGTGCATCAACAAATTCACTGTTCTTTTATTGGTGAAGATGCTGTGGAGTCCCAACTGGAGACGTACCTGAACATGGGCATTTGCAGGTCACGTTCCATAATGGTCATCATAAGGGGATGGGCTGTGTCATCTTCAGTCAAAGTACAGGCATCAGTTAGGGTCATCTTGGTAGGGGGTCACAGTTGGGGTGGGCTTGTAGGGTTGCAGCCACAGTGGACTTTGCAAATCCCATTGCAGCCGCAATTTTCCCAAAGGACATAAGTATCCCTTGCTTTTCAACCATTTCAAGAACAATCTCCGGAGTGATTAGTTTTCTTCTGCGTCTTGCAGGCTGATTGGCTGGGGGAGGGATGTGTTCATCACAGGAACTGGTCAATGCCATCTGATTGGCTTTTTTGGGGTCCTGGGCTTTCTTGGTGACCCCATGGCTAAAATGGCTGGTTTCAGATGCCATTGCTGATAAGGGATTTGGGTTAGCAGCTGCCTGTGCATGGTGGGCAAACAGGGCCACGCTGGAAGTTGCGGGAGAAAGAACAGACTCCTGGGTGGGGCTTGTGGAGGGGCCTGCGGGTTGGCAGTGGCCATAGACAGAGGCTTCACCATTAAGAGATCCTGTGTAGCCCTGTATAGTTTTGTCAAGGCCAGGGAACAGCTTGTTGACTTGGTTGTTATTGAAAGAAGATATAATAACTTTTTATTAAAAATTTAAACTCAAGAAGAGAAATGTATATTTTAGTCAATTTTATTGTTATATATGTTAATTTTGTGAATATTATGACTAAATTTTAGCCATCCTAAATTGGAATAGGTTGATTTTTTAGAATGCCTATGATTCCTAAAAGAATCAGCACAGATCCACTCTAGATCCTTTAGCATCTTTTTTGAGACACCCATAAATTATATTTATTTCAAATTCACCGCAATTATGATTTGAAACTTGGTTCTTGGATTTGACAATCCCGCAATTTCAGATTTGTTAAGTTTTACATGATGTCTATGATTTGTTTGAAATACAGGATTTCTCAAATTTTACATTAGAGTCCCGCATTTCTGATTCATGTATCCTGCATTTGTTTGTTGGGTTTTGTCTTTTGCTAGTTGAGTTATCTGCTCAAGAGATTTGAAATTTGCCAATTTAAATAAATCAAAAAAAGTAAAATTAAATGTTTGATTTTATTAAATATTTTAATTTTCACTCAGCTGAGTTGCCCGCAAAAGTGATTAGAAATTTGGACCAAAGATTTGACAATCCTGCATATTTATATTCAGGTTCTGAATTTACAGTACATATTCAATTGCAACAACCAAAAGTGTCAAAGTAAAAGAAGCACTTTTTTTGTGAATATAAGACTTGTGGGGACCGGCTGAACACCAAGGGCTGGGAGAAGGTAACTGCTGAGAAGGGGGAGCACACTTTGGACCCCCAATCATCTAATCACTTGGATGATGAAGTGGTATCTTGTTCAAGTAATCCCCATCTCCTCTCACCTCTGGCTATGATCTGGCCATAAAGGCCCTGTAGAATTTAAAACCCAATAATCTTAAGTTGGTATCAACACAGGAGCAGTTGGTCAAATTCATCAGCCACAAGTGAATTGCCGCCAATCCCCCTCCCAAAAAGGCCTTGGACGTCTTATCAGAGCTTACTCTCACCCACAAGCTCAAGCAGAACCAAGTAGGGAGTGCTTCATTCTTCATGATGATGGGCCCGGCACCAAAGACCGTATAATCTGCTACGCCACTCATTAGAAACTGCTGGAGTTGAAAAGGGCTTCAACCTGGATAGTTGGTGGTATCTTTGCTACTTGCCCCCTGTATGTTCAAACAGGTCTGGATGATTCATTCCCATATTGACATCCGTGTGATTCCACTTGCTTTCTTGCTCCTCCCTGGGGCCACCTAGGCTATTTACACTCACACATTCTCAATCCTTTGCAGTGCTTTCCCCTCCTTCCCCCCAACAATAATGATGTCAAGAAGACCCCCCCCCACACCCATGCAAACCCTTCTGCCGCTAACAAGGACCAGGCCACCCTGGACTTGGAGGAAAAGGTAAGGCTGAGAGCTCTGGGACCACACATTTGAATCATGGACTTTGAGCCTGCTCAGCTCAATGCATTCAAGAAGCTGTTCAGCAGAGAGATGCAGGGGTGCCACTTTCTGCTCCGCCAAGCAGTTGCTAGCAATGTGCAGGCCCATGCCAAGCTTAGTAGTTGAGCCTTAGGAATACTTCAGACACCTGAAAAATTTTTCTGGCACAATTCAGTGCCTTAGCTTTTTTAAAGCTAGATCACACTGCACAGGGGTTCAATGTTCTCTCAAAGAATCCTTGCATAGCAAAGCATCCAGAGTTCAAGCCTTTCCTTGAGTACTTCAAGCCCCAGTGGATTGGAAAGGTCATCATGCAGAGGCAAGGCAAGGCCAGAGCCAAGGACAGTTAGAATGTGTATCAGGCGGCGGTGAATGGTGAGCTCAAGACCACTTTTGTGCTAGAGGCTTATCACAAGAATCTCAAGTCCAAATTTGGGCTTCACCCAAAGTTAATCAAGTTCTTCTCCCTTCTGCAGCACAAGAAGGAGAAAACCATCTCCAAGCTGTGTGACTTGGCCAACCTCGTCCCCACCACCAAGCCTATAACCTGCTCTACCCTCTTCATCAAGACCATCCAGGGTGTGGCTAATCACAAATACAAGGCCTCTGAGCTTAAGCAGCAGCTTGAGCTTATTGACACTGCCCTCCTGGAAGGGGATAAAATGAAAAAGGGGAAGAAGGGTGAAGAGTAAACTTGCTGCTCCTATGGGTTTAACTTTTAACTTTTTTAACTTTAATTTTTATTTTTTAGTTTTTTTCAATTAGTTTTTAGTTTTAATTTTTCTATTTCTTGATTTAAGTAGATATACTGATTTTTTATGTATATATGATAAGTTTAAGATGAATATTTATAGTTGAAAGTAAGTGAAATATCTAAATTTTTGTTAATTTACTAGAAAAACAAATTATTCACATTTGTACTTATATGAACTATATCAAATAAGTTTTAATATTTCTTCATATTTTGCATACTTTAAATGATTTGTTTTTGTTTATTTTTGTTTCATTGGAATTTTAATTTATATATTAATAAAAAAAATTTTATAATGAAGAGTGTAAACTACATAGTAAAATGAGAAATAGTTGCTTTTTTCTCCTTATTTTTTATTTATTAAGGTACTTTTTCTTGCATTTTTGAGCTCTCTGGGGTCACTTTAGTATAGAATAGCTGTATAGCTTAATCTTTTATACTAAAAGTTTTC
Organism: Entomophthora muscae; assembly: GCA_014839935.2. Lineage (NCBI taxonomy): Eukaryota > Fungi > Entomophthoromycota > Entomophthoromycetes > Entomophthorales > Entomophthoraceae > Entomophthora > Entomophthora muscae. The sequence goes on along the minus strand of QTSX02005905.1, from coordinate 94,336 downwards.
AGAACATCAAGATCTTTTAATTAAAAAAGTGTCAGTTTCCAGTTGTTGATCATGAAAAAAGCTGAATTCTCACTTTAATATAGTATCAAGCACCAGGGAGTCAATCACTGGGGAGTCAATTTTACCACAGTTGCCGTCTGAGGGATCCATCTTTCTTTGCTAGAAAGAATATATCAGCCTCAAAGGGAGATGTTAAGTTTGATGGGCCTCTTCTCCAGGGCTTCTTTGATATAGAGAACAAAGGACATTGTCTTTGTTTATTGTGAGGCAGTATATGTGGCGTGCTTTGGGTACTGCACCCTTAAGCTGAATAAAGTGTTGTAAGTGTGCTTATTATGAGGCAATCCTGAAAGAGCTCCTTGAATATATCTGGATATCAGGCCACTATTTCTCAATCTTGGGGAGTGACAGTGTCTTTTTGATCCATAGAATGTATGACCTTATACTGATAGGAGCCCCAGTCAATTGACTTGAGGTTGTCCTTTTTTTCTTGGGTCTCCATCATGCATACAAATATGTGGTCCTGAAAAAGTCATCTACCTTATCAAAATAAAATTAATAGTTGATGTCTTCCTGTTTAATGTTCAATGCTGAGGTGGCGCAGTACATGTGGGGGTTATTCTTTCTCAGATAGTCCAAGACAAGTACCATATCAAACCTGAGGAGGTTAATGTTGTGTTTTTGATAGTGGAATGAAGGTTCTATATCATTATGAAGACAAGGTAGTTATCCAGGTAGCAGCAATGTGATGTTCATCAGCAGAACCATGCTCTTAATCTGCAAAGAATTAGTGGCTAGCTTTAACTTTTTCACAAAGTTGCTGTTGACAAGGGTAAAATCTACACCTGAAACCAAGAGTGCTGAACCTGTGTAGCTTCAAAAGCAGAAAGGGTAGGACATCAGTTTATTATGGTGTCTGGCAATGGTGTAAAGTACTGGATCCCCTGAAGGGACCTGGACTATTGGACATTGATCCACATCCTCCTGGAGGTACTCATTGTTTGAAAAGGAGGAAGGTTGGTGGAGAGAGCTTGGATTGCTTATGCTCTCTCTGGGCTTTTCCTCATCCTGGTTACTTTAAGTGCTAGTGACTCTGAATGATGCAGTTAGACTAGCAATTGTTCCCATTACTATGGCCATTGGAGTTTGAAGGTTGCTGTTTGTGTTTTTACTGTTGTTAGGTAGAGGGTTGTTGGATTTTCCTGAGGGGTTAGAGTTGTAGATCTTTCTCTTCTCCCAGTTTTTGATTTTTGTAGCACATTGGTTGCCTTATCTGCTTTATCTGCTTCATGGTACAAGCTTTGGTTGTTGGTTACTTGGTTCAGGTTGACATGTCTCATGAAATGCAACTTGAGAGTGTTGTAGTACATGAGGTGTGTAACTGGGTTATCAAATGCCATATATGAGGGCGCCCACAGTCACAACTTTTTATAGGCTCTTGTGAGCTCCTTTACTGTGCTAGTCTGTGTCAAGATCTTCACTTGAAATATGATCATAAGAGCTGTGTATTTTATATCAAATCTTGTTTGGAAGTCCCATTTGAATGTGTCCAGTCCTTTCCATATGGTCCTAATGCCACTTGCTGCACCAGGTTCCTGTGTTATGGGTCAGGAAAAAGGATACCTCCACATCCCAAAAATGTGTGGGAACTCTATCTGTGTCAGCTTGTTTTTTACAGATTGGATCTATGCCATGACATTGTTGTCCTTAAATCCAGCAAATGATTCTAAGGAGGCACTGTAGAGTTTCTGGGCTATGTGGGGGATCATGATGCTTTTTCAGTGGTTTGAGACATGATATGGGTGCCCCAGAGAATTTCTGAGCTGAAAGGGTGTTGAAGACAGGGACTGTAGTTAACATTTTTTGGTAAAGGACATGTCCTTCTTTTATATCATTTCTCAGTGTGTAGGGTGTTCTATCCAAGGAGAGTCTGAACATGATTTTTTGTATAGTTGTTGACTGCAGCAGTTACAAACAACAGGGTGAATTTAAAAAAAGGTAGGCTGGGTAACCTACCTGTGCCTCCAAGTTTTTAACTATGCTTTTTTAGCAAAGTTACAAGGGGAAAAATTGGAAACTAGATAGTTATCTTTATTAAGATATCAATGTCATATAGTTATTGTGAGTCTAGATAGTAGAAACATGATTATGAAGATCACTTGGTTGAATTAGTAGGCAGTGGCTTAATTCTTACAACAAGTCAATTGCTAAATCAAGCTTTCCACAGTACAGGGGTTTTCATTTGGTAATTTTGCTGAATTTGGTATTTGAGTTGACTTCTGCATTTGGCTTTGCGCCATGGGGAAGTCAGGTTGTGGGTTGTAAATTGTTTAGTCAGAACCTTGCTGGGGTTTTGTTCCATTGTTTTGACAATATTTTAAATGATTTCAATCTTTTTCTGGGTCTAATTATAATTCTCAAAAGGTATTCAAGGAAATACATCCCCCTTAATAAATATAGGAATGTGGGATAATAAAATACAGTAGTTTTCAACCCTGTTGCAATAAACAAAAATTTTGGTCTAGAAACAAAAACAACTGAGTCTAAAAACAAATTAAAAAATCAAGGAATTTATGTTAAATTAAAATTGATTTGGATCCACTTTGATTTCATTTTCAGACTAAGTTGTTTTTTAGACTGAGTTGTTTCTTGTTTATCTCAGTAGGTTTGAAAATTACTGTACTCTTGAAAAGAGACTCCTTGGCACAAATCCATTAAATTTAAACTAATTTCACCCCATAAATTTTGGTGAGTTTAAAATACCTTTATTTAATTAAACCTCAGAATTACTGGGTACAATCACATTAATACTTTTTCATTTTCAATAAATCAATTTATAAACTATCATCTGAAATTAGAATTATAATGGCAGTTAAAATTTGTTCTAACATCACGTAATTTATAATTTTTTATAACTAATCTGTTTTAGCAGAATTAAAGAAAATATGAAAATGATATTAGTGTGGTGAACAAGGGTTCTAAGGATAGGTTGGGTGTAGCTGAGCAGCAACTGGTAACACAACAGGACTAATATCTTCTTACTCAACAGAACCTCTATTTGTGTGCCAGGAAACCAGGCATAGTTAGAAGCATTGGGCAGCTCAGGATGGGGTTGGGCCAAGCCAGTGGGTAAAGCCCACCATAGAATGGGTGCTAACTTGATAATGTAAGACATAGATTGCCTGAGTAAGGACCAGGGTCCAGAGGTAGGGATCATGGAATCCACCATTCCTGTCAAGGTGATATAGAGTACTCCAAAAAGTTGAGTGGATGTGGTCTCTGCAGCAGTGGGGTTCTCCATTGGGCAGTCAGGTTGTGAAAAAAAAAGGCAGAGTCATGGGAACAAAGTAGGCAGGCAGATAATTGTACTTGTCTTTGAACAATCTTGACGGCCTTTTGTACCACTTTCCTTCACATCCTATGTATTCAGTTTCTCTAGTCCTGGCCAAGGGGTCAGCAATGAAGATGGTCTCCAAGTTGTACTCCGCGTAGGCCGGGTTGAGCGGGTATTTGGCAAAATGCACAGGTCCAAAGGGGGCTCCTGGGGGATAGTATAGTGCCTGGGTGGGATCAGCAGGTTGGTCTCCAGATGGGGCAGGTGCCTGATAGTCTACTTGAATGGAGTTAAGATGGAAGATCACTAAGACTAGGTAAGGTAAGATTTGTTTGAACCAAAGGTTCATAAAACTTTATTATCAAAAATGACAATGTGGTCATCACCATACCACCAGGGTTTTTATACCATGGGACTTTGATTCTTCAATTTTTGTAGGGTTCAGGTTCACAGACAAGGCACTGGCAGGCATGGATCTTGGCTTAGAGTCTTGAGGACAGCAGATCCAGGTTGTGCTTGCTCTGGCAAATAGAAGTGGTAATACTTTTTTCCACCGTCACTGTTAACTATGTCACCTGAGTAGTTCAATTGTACTACCCTTTCTGGACGGAAGGCTGGCAGTTGCTGGTGATCATTGGCAGAGTTAAATTAGGTTTTGTTTTAACCTCCTTAAGGCAAGCTTCAACCTCTGAATAGGTTTGGATCTTTGGTGGCTCAAGGTTGGCATCAATCTGGTGATCATTCAGGGAATTGTCCTTGGGAGACTGGCGGGCCTTGGAGTAACTTGTCAACTTGGGTTTGCAATTTAGCAAGTGGGCGGGCTCCTGTCTACTTTGTGTGACTTAAGTAGTCTTTGGAGGGTCAGGGTTTGATTCCAGGGTTTCCAATGTTGCTTTTAAAACTCCAGTATTGGCTCTTGGCAGGTTGGCAGTAGGTCCTTCCCCAACCTCTGTTAGCCAGGTTACTCCTCCTTCATAGGTATGGGTCTTCATTGGCACCAGTTTGGCAGCAGACTGGCAACTATTCAGGGAATCCTCCATAGTAGGCTGGCAGGTTGCAGAGTAATTTAATGATTCAAGCCTATGACTTCATGGATTGGCGGGTCCTGGAGGGTTCAATCCGCTTTCAGGGAACTGGGGTTCAATTCTTGGGTTTTCAATACAAGTATTGAAATGTCATTCATGACATTATGGTCTCTGCAAGTAATCTAAGAATTGGAAGTTGTTGGTTATATTTGTATGGTAAAAAATGTCTTTATTGGGGATCTCTTGGGGGTCTTTTTATAGTTGGAGGGATAGGAGGGAAAAGAAAGGGTGAGTCATATTGACTAGGGTCTAGACTTTCAGGCACTAAGCTATTCTTGGAGAGCTGAAACAATTTGGGGAATATTCAGAGGGAAATGGCTTAGATTGGGCAAGAAGTGAACATTTGAGCATGCAATCTGAGAGTCAGGTGATCACAGAAATAATAGGGCTATCTTTGGAAAATTGAGTGTAGAATAGGGTTTCAGACTACTCCCCTTAAGTTCCATGCTTGGCAAGTGGAGTGGAAGGCCAATATACCAATTTACATAGTGGGCGCAAGCAATGGGTTGATCATCAACACATCTGCGGCTAGCTGCAGATGTGTTGATGGGCTGATAATTGCATATGAAAACCTCTTCTGATGGGTCACCAATTAGAGCATCTGCAGCTAGCCCCAGATGCATTGATTAGCCACTAATTTCCATATCAAAAATCACTCCAATGGGTCACTAACCAACACACCTGCGGTTAGCCACAGGTGTGTCAATTAGTCTTTAATTGGAGATGCCCCTATAGGATTTGGAGGGTTACCCTCCGGCGTAAAACACAAAAAAGGGCAGCAGTTCCCCTTATACTTTTCCAAATAAGGAATCAGTCCAAACATGACAATACTAGGGAGTGACACCCTGTACCACAATTAGACTAAGCTGTTTCTTTACTTTAGAATAATTATTTATATAGTTATTTATCTGGCTTTTTGGGGAAGCATATATTCTATTAGATGAGGCACTATTCCTGGAAAATGTGGATAACTCTGTATATAGATAAATTATCAATGCTGTCTTTGCTGGCAGATTCAGTCTGATAAATCCTGGTTACATGTCTTGGGCAGATTGAGCCAAGTCATAAGTCTTCTTTTGTGGCTAATATTTTTTTGGGAGACTCTTCCTGAAGTTTTAACACTTCCTGGAGCTTTACATATAAGGAATTGAATATGATGTGTTTGATCAAGGTATGTATTTTTTAGAGAATAAATCTATAGTATCTTTGTGTACTCCCTCTTAGAGAATTATTTAACCTGAAAATCCTGCCCCATAAGTAGATAATGGTCCTAAGAGGTTATCCAGATATTCTACTAGGATGAACTCTTATTTTCTAAAGGAAATTTCCTCTGAAAAAACCACTTATCTAAAAAGAGACTATATGACTTATCTATGGCTTAAAGGCTGATTTTTATTTCAATAACAGTATCAATATCTTCTAAAAAAATCCCTTTTCTCATAAGATATACTTAACAGAGATATATTCATGACAATACTGAAAATAATCCAAGTAACTTTTATACTTTGTATTATTTTATTGCTTTCTAAAGATATGGAGTTTACTTACCTCTTTATACCAATTACCTAACTTTAAAATAAATATAATAGTATATTGATATCTTTTGCAAAATATGTCTTCTGCATCTTTGTAATGAACGGTATATATCTCTCAGCAAGCTTATAATTTCAACTCATTACATTGTGAATTTATTTCAGTAAGAAATTATCTAAGCAAAAATTGACTTTGGTTTCGGCTTTTCAGTCCACCTTGGGGTTTGGGTTGGTTGACTCTGAACTTTCACCTTGAAGATAGATTGTAACTTCAGCTAAGAGCTTGATTCCGTTCCCTTTAACTCACCGATTTAGCACACAATTCTGCAAATGAGTCGATTTACTGATCAACATCGTGAAATTTTTTGGCGCTAAGGACCAGGCTTACAAGGTTTAGCAAGAAAATTATGCAAGGCTCCCTAACTCAGGATCGCTTTGTTGACAAAAAAGCAAAATCGTAAAGGTCAAGGACTCGGGTCATTCCGCGAAAATCGGACTTTTCCGTTGGCCGAAGAGCTGCCAAACCTGGCGGGTAGCCGTAGAACTACCCCATGAAGACGTCATATTTCCGCACCAAGTTATCCACATGTTCTTATCAATTTAGCTGTCATTTAGCCGACTGGCGCAGTCGTGCATGTTAACCAGCACTGAAGGAAGAAGACCCACTAAAAGCTGGCTGCCAAGAATTCGTACTGCAGCTTTTCCGCAAAACTGCAACTGAAACAATTTCAAATGTTTGCCTAAATTCTACCATTAAAAGTTATTGTTGGAACACTCTCAAGTCATTAAAATAGCATCTGTTTCAAGGAAGAAAAAATCTTAAATGTGAATACCAACTCCACACATGTCCTTACTAGGCCACCGACTTCCAAGTTGCAGATCTAATTTTAGATCTAATCTCACTCCACTCATGCCTCCCAACCATCACTCTTTAAACCGGCGGAAATGAATATGAGGCATCCATAAAACCCACTCTCATATTGTAATAAAATATAAAAGCAGCAATTTAATTTAACCAATTATTTACTCTAGCTATCAGTTAAAGTTCACTTTCCTCTGTAAGACAATCTATTAAAAATACAAGCTGATTTCAATATCCAAAAAACCCAATTGACGCATTTAAAAAAGTAACTCACATCTCAATTTCGATTTATAACAAAAAATTAAAGCCTAAAAATAACATCACAAATCGAAAATTAAACCCAATAGATTTCTCACCACTCATTATACTTAACCTTTAAGGGACATGACTCTAGTGCCTTATTAAAGATCATAAACATGATTTTTTTTAAAAATCGACAAACAAAGTATACCTTGACATTTTGCCCCTTGCTACCCCTTACATCCCTAAATAATTTGAAGGAGGATAGGATAAAAACTGGTTTTTTGGTATATTAAATATATTTCTTTTAAACTAGTAACTCCAAGCCCTGATATCAAAAAGACCAATAATAGTACCTCTGGATTAGAATCTTTATCAGATCTCTAGATTAGAAAACATAAGTTTCATAAAGAGCTTTTTAATAATTAAGTATATATAGATATTGTTTTTGCATGGCTAAGAAAAACTTATAAGAGTGTTATAAGAATGGCTTTCCTCTTTTATTTTTGGTTGATTTTTAAGTCACTTAGATGACTCTTGTAAAGTATACTTCCAAGGAACAAATAACAACGGTTTCGGTGTTAAATAAAAAAGTTATACCTATATTTTAATTAAAAAGGTTGTGTGTTACTCAAACAACTTTGGAAACTTTACAACTAAAATTTATTACAAAACTACATGAAATAACTTATAAGCCAATCCTAAACCCCAATGCCAATATCATCAGATAGGTGGACTGGGTTAAAATATACTGTGAGCTTGCAGTCTGATAAGGCGTGGGGTTGTATAAAAGTGCTTCGATTGCTATGAATAATTAGATTAGTAGATTTAATAGGGTGTATGGCGGAAAATAGTACTGAATTTAAGTTGTAGCCCAGCGCCCGTATATGATGCACTTATCAATGTTGTGGTGGAGGCATATTAAAGTATGAGTTATGTGGTGAATAGGTGTATAATGTTACCTTCAAAAAATATAACCGTAATTAATATATTGAGAAGCTTTAAAGATATAGAAAGGTTCTAGACTATTTAAACGCAAAATTTAAACAAGATAACATTGAGTATATAATAAATGAATTATATTATATCAAGGGACATTAGGGTAGGTTTAAGAAACGTAAGAAAATTTAATTGGAGTTCACTCTTTTCTCTCGGCAGTCTGAAGTGTAGAAAATAGGTTTATATAGTTTTACCTGTTGGCCATAAATACTTTTATAAATCATAAAACCATCTCAAAATAAAAGAAACTTTGATTTTTAAAATTTATTTGTTTATTCTAGTTCTTGGGGTTTTGTTTGGAGCGAAGTATAGCATACTTATAGAGATTTCTAAGTTTGATTGAGAGCTTAAAGAGAAAATATAGTCCAACCATCAAGAGGGAGAAAAGCAAGAGTTGGATGTCCCACATGTTTGCCGCCATCATCAACATACTTTCAGAGGCTGGTACGACATGTGCCATTTCACATGGAGGGAGGCCTGAGCGAGGATTGTATGGTTGCTCTAGGCGGCATGACTTTGCCAGGTAGGCATGCTCCTCGACGATATCGGCGGCCAGGTGGACCCGGCGAGCCGCTTTCTTAGCGATCCGCTGTGCTTGGTGTAGATGGGTTTCGATTTTGTTGGCCGGGTCGTAGATAAGTCTGTGCAGCTTTTTGACCAGAAGAGCGGAACTAGCCTTGGTATCGACATACTCCGCTATTCCCATCTCAACAAGCTTAGCAGCATTTCTGGGCTGGTCGCCAAAAAAGGGCATGGCGAGAACTTTGGTGGCAGAAGCAATTGATTCAAACGTAGATTCCAATCCGCAGTGTGACAAATGGACCTTTGTATTGGCATGCTCCAGGATAGACTGCTGAGGTGCCCATTTCATCATGAGAAGATGAGAATTCGACAACAAATATTGCTTCTCGGTGCTAGAAAAATGGCCCATTCGCGTGTTGGGAAGTCCCCAGATGGCACCATCAATGATTTTCTGTGAAATCGCTTGTTGAGTAGCGTTTAGAATCGAGTTGAACAGGGAAGGTTCAAGAACAACATTGGTTCCTGTGCTGATGTAGAGTGTACGAGGGTGGCTATTGAGGAATTCTTCAGTTTTGGAATCAAGCTTCACGGGCTTTGGGGAAAGGATTGGGCCAACTAATTGAATGTTTGGTGGGAGAGGCATCGCTGGCTCAAATCCAAAGTAAGTATTTGCCAAGCCTAGTCCATATTTGAAGTCACCCAAGAGAGTGGGTTTAGGGACAAAGCCTTGCTTACGTTTTGCAGCATCAAGCATGTGTTGAAGTGGAACCATAAAACTTGACATGCGCAGTGGTTCTAATATTTGATAGTCAATGCGTTCAAAGAGGGACAGTCCCTTGGTTGTGATTGGGCCATACGACATTGTCTTAGTGACAAATGGTGCTTGGACTAAACCAAAGACGTCAATTGCTTGGAGCCCAATGATCAGGGGAATGCCTCTTTCATGTGCAATGTCTGAACAAGCACCAGCAGCAAAGTCACAGATGAGAAGATCGCATTTGTTATTGTCGAGGTAGTCGCCTAGGCTCTGGACTGTCTTTTCGTAGCCTGTCAGGAGGAGGCTTTGCACAATGGCAACCATTCCTTCGCTAGTATTTCCCATTTCCTGAAGATTGGTGAAAGGGGAAGAATCTGGTTTTCCGTATTTTCCTAGAGAGTGAGTGTTGATGTGGTATCCTTTGGCATAGTTAAGTTTTTCTTCGGCTGCAGCGTATGTCACGGAATGGCCTCTAGCCAGGAGCAACTCGGAGATCTCGAGGATAGGTTTGATGTGAGAGCGGCTGCCCTCTGAGCTATGAATAATGATGTTGAGTTGAGAAGACATTGTTGATTTTTAGGATGTCGTGTCAGCTTTTATACTTGAGTCTGCGGCTTAATTTATTAATTGCGCAAACCTTCTAAAAAGGGACAGTATAATAGAACTCCACCTATACTGATGTCATATTAGAATTATTGTTTTGCTCTTACCAAATTAGCAAAGGAATTTGGATATATTTGATGCGGGGAGTGTGTAGGCATCGAACTTGGCTTCAAAAATACCAACAAACCATATGATGTAGAGAATATTAAAATATCACGTGAATCACGACCAAATACTTCTAATTCATCAAAATTAAGTCAACTATAGCAAAATTCAAATGTAGATGCTTTTAAAGTGGCTTGGTGGATGAACAATCACGTAATGTAATTAAAATAAAAGGCAGGCATTTAAAAATGTATTTCAATTCACATATAAATGATGTTTATTGGATGTTTATTAAACTCAAACCCAATTCATTACATTGACTTATTAATTAGGGATATATTTTTTGTTTATATATTTTATAAGTCTACTTGATTATTTGGCTAAATTAGTTAACAAAGAACAAACACTACATCGACGGAGAAGAAGTCTTTGGATATTTTATTTTGATGAAGCGCCTGAGATTCGGGTATACTGCGCATCTGATTCTCTCAGATTGGCGAAGAGTTGCCAAAGCTGGAGCCAGGTCCGATAATATCAGGAGAAGCTAATTTAATTCCGAGCTTAACCCACCTCCCAAAAATTTAGCCGTATTCGCAGAAGCTGAACCTCCCTTTTTATCAATTTCTCCCCAAATAAATTCTGCAGACTTACAACAGCACTTTGCTTTCTATTCAATCATTTTAAAATCATATATCTTAACATAATATTTCTATCGGTTTGGATGGAAGTGAATTGACTTGCTTACAACTTAGCTTAATATACCCACATCCAACCTCTCGGTTACTTATTTCTTCACTCCACTTTAGAACTTTATTTATTCAATGGAATTAAATTAAAACAAAAAAATCCCCATAAATCTGAATTATTTCCTCTCCTTAATCGATAAAAAATCTCCATTTCTCTTATATAACTGAAATCATATATTTACACAGTCCATTTTGCTTTTACAGCCGGGTCTTTATTTTGGGATTAGACTATTTTAAATAGGTTTGCTTTCCAATATGTAACACAATCTGACTCAATTTTAAAATACTCTTTCAAATTTGAAGCTCTAAATGAATTACTAAGTGCAATTTTTTCAATGCTGCATCTATTTGATAAGCTAAAAGTTTCTCCTGCAATTTCTAAACCAATTAATCTTATTCAAAAAATATCATTTTTGACAAGTATATACTTATTGGAAGTATATGAAACAAGATAAAGGGGGAAAATGAGAAGGGAATGATACTTTATTTGATACAGTGAATTCAGAGCTTAAACATAAAAATGTGGGATTGTCAAACCCTTGGTCCAAATTTCAAATCACTTTTGTGGGATGGCCTTTTTAATTAAATTAAATTCTTTTTATTTTATTTGAATTTTTAAAAATGCAGAAACTCAAAGACACTTTGAAAATTTCAAGTTGAAATGTATATTTCCAATGGACAAAATGAATTAACTGGAATCAGATTTGAAGCGTTCAAAGACATCAACCATTTTCATTAAGAATACAGAAGTTTTCAAACCTGTTGAGATAAATGTATATTAGTCAGTTAGAATGCATATGCTAGTCTAAAAATAAAATTGAAAATTAGGGAATTTATATTAAATTACAATAGATTTTGATCCTTTTTTATTTCTTTTTTATACTGAGTTCATGTGTTCTAAACTGACTAATATACATTTATCTCAACAGGTTTGAAAACTACTGTACTATGTTTTTTGAAATTGCAGAATTGTCAAATCATGAACTTAAATTTCAAATCACTTTTGAATGCCACTAGTAAACTCAGATATTAATTGCAGGAACTGGAATCTAAATTTAATGTACAGTAAGCACACTAGGAAACACCAACCAAATCAAGAAGCTCCACCACAACTGAAATCAAATGAAAAATTTAATCTCAATAACTATTTTTAGACATGAAAATTGATTAAACTTTAAAATTATCTAAACCCAAACCTATACAATATTCTACACTTCAAAGCACAGATATATAAATTCTGTTATTATTCAAGGCTAAATCAAGAGAAAACAACTACTCAAAACTAAACCAAATGCCTAAGCAAATACATATTTTATCTCTAAAAGATATTTTTATTTATTTTTTATGGACAGACAATCACATTCCCAAACAGCTCCTACACCAGCCTATGGGGCAGCCTGTTCACAGGGGCATCAAGAGGGTCCAAGAATAGACCCAGAACACAACTTGAGGGGATTAATACCAATACATAGGCCTCCCAAGCCATCATTTCCAGCCAACCATGTCCCATGTCACAATCCAGAAATAGCAGCTTGAATCTCTTACAGAAGCCACTCTTGCAGCCTGCTACCAAAGTCTCTCATATCAAAGTCATTGGGAACAATGAGGTATCATAAACCTCAACAATGTCCCCATTTTTAACACAGCCCACACTCTAGATCTTAATTGACACTTCCTGTCCCGCATTTTTGACACCTCCTATAAGCCATTGGCCACAACTGATGAGCCATCTGAGCCTGTGATGTATTCTATCATTGACGGCGCAACTGCAAGCAAGAGTGATCCTACCTTCTACACAAAGGTCCCCATCCCCTGTATCAAGCCTGCTAGCCAGGATGCCGCAGTACCTGCCAAGGGCCGGCATCAGTTGATGGATAGTGAGTGTGAAGCTATCCTCAACTGCTTGAATGGGGGAATGGCAGTTTGGGATATTGCGTACCAATTTGGTGTCACAGTCAGATATATTGGTAATATCAACAATAAATATGGCCACTCCGGTGAATTGCCAAATCTGTCAGTGCTAAGCAGAAGCCAAAACTCTTGCAGCCTATGCATATTGATGCAATAAAAAGTGGGTAGCCAAGGATTGCCACCTGGATACACTTACTGTCCAATCAATGCTGGCCACAAATTTTGGTCTTTCTGTTTCTAAAACCCTTGTCTACAAAACAATGGTTGATTTGGGCTTCTCTCAGAAAGTACTGGGGATTTCTCTGTACAATAGGAACAGCAAGAAGGCCATCAAGGATTAACACATTTATGCTGAGACCTATCTGGATTTAAAGAAGACTGGCAGTGTACAGTTCTTTTATATAAATGAATTGTTGTTTTCCTCCTCACTCAGGTCTAGGCATGGGTGGGTTAAGAAGGATCTAAGGATGGTGTAGCACATTTTGCAGCTGTCTGTTCCTAAACATATACAATTATAGTGCTTCTTAGTCCCTGCAGGTTGGACCAGTATCAGATGATTGTTCTCATAATAGTGGGACATTCCTTGAGTTTCTCCAGACTGTTAAGGAGTACCTTTGGGTTAATTACCAAGGCGCAACCAACATTTTTGTTTTTGATAATGTTGGGCTCCACAAGGTTGATTTGATTGTGTCCAAGTTCCCCCCATCAACAAAAACAGCCACAACTCCAGCCACTATTTGCTGATTGTCCAATGTGACTCCTCTTCCCCATGCCCTTTTATCTATCTTTGAATCCAATCAAGAAGGTGTTTGGTTGGATCAAGAATAAAGTGAAAAGCCTCCCATAGAACATCAAAGATTTTTTTAATATTAACAAAATCAGTCAATACTTGAGGCCACCTGATGTGATGGCAGCTTTCTACAGTCACTCTGAGTTGTTCCTCCCCAAAGCCCTTGCTTACAATCTAATCAAATAAAAGGGTGTTCAAGACTATAATTATTTCTATTTTTACTTAGTTTATTTTTATTGGGACTTAAAAAATAGTATTTAATATTATAATGACTTGACATTAAATTGTATTACAGATATTAAACTTCAATGTTAGTTAGATATAAACAAATGTATTAGATTTAGAGATATGTATTTATATAATCCACCAAATATTTTAATGGTTATAGAAATAACAAATAAATAAATTAAATAGGATACAAATATACTGTTTTTATTTAAAAAATATGAACCCTTTTTGGCACAATGGCTGTTATTTTTTAAAGCCACAAATCTGACCCATGAGTCATCAACTGATCCATATTAATTTAGTGCCACCAAAGCCATCCAACATGAAAACCAATTATGTTCATCTAATTGTTGATGATTGGTACCTATGACTCATGTTAAGAATAGCAAATCAATTATAAATTCATATTCAAAAGGAAATGATTTCAAGTTCTAAACAAGCCACTGTTTAAAACATAATATAGTTCTTAGTATGCATTGGGTAAATTGAGCTCATTATCATTTAAATATTTAGTATATGAACCTGGAGTTCCAATCAATTAAATAAACAATTCAAAAGGTTATACTATAAGATTTAAGTGTTTAAGTTTTTGTAACAAATGCTTTTTTATTATCAAAATTTTGTGATATTACTATATTAATTAAAATAATACAATTAAAAATAAAAATAAATTAAAAGAAGAGAAAAAATTTATCAAGCAAAATCACATATGTAAGTGGAGGGGGTTATTTGGGGGGATTATAACCCAAAATATTATTTTTGGCTATGGCTTGCAATTGAAACCATGTACTATACCGTACAGGATGGCTTATTCTTGCTCTGATTGCAAGTGGGGTGGCGCTCTTCACCCCAGTGGTGGCAGAGCACTTTATAAAAGTCAAAATGGAGAGGGAATTTATGAGCAAGCTGTTCTTGGGAGGTAATCAATACCCATAAAGGGATGCTAATGCAAAGCAATTGAAGAGCAAATCCTTCACAGTTCTGTATCCCTGTAGTGCCTTCTGTATTCCTTAAGCTAAGCAGCAGACATCAAACTATTCTGGGAAGACCTCCAATTCTTGATGTTTGCTTTTAATACTGTAGATTCAGAACCTAAAGGTAAAAATGTGTGATTGTCAAATTGGATTTTGCATGAACTCATCAACTTACTGGAATACTTTTCATTCTTTTATATAAAAAATTTAGTTTTTCTGGGATAAAAGTGTTCCATTAAGTTGGTGAGTTCACGCAAAAACAATTTGACAATCCCGCATTTTTACCTTTAGGTTCTGAATTTACAGTATGCAATGCAAGAGAATCCCCAGGTACATCACAAGGTGTATTTGTTGGCTAGTGTAAGTTCCAAAAAGAGGCAAAATTTCTTGCATATCAATACTAACTAGTTTGTGTAACTGGTGTTTAAAAATTGAATATGTTTCCCTCAGGTGCCCCACTTGTGACTACCCCCATGCTTCAGTAAAAGAAATTTATAAAGGCTTCAGTAAGTTCATAAGGTTTTTGTCCCAAACTTTATTTGATAGGATCTTTTAAATTTTGTTGAAAAATGCTGATTTTATATATTCCTTTCCTATTTGAAATTTAATCTTCTTCACAGTTTATTTATAAATGTTCATATTTGAAAATGTAATATTATTAAAACAGCAGGCCTAACCCACCAGCAAGTTTCAAGTAAGCAGGTTTTTGACCCACAATCTGATTATCCTGTCACTCAAAGCCAGACTAGGAAGTCAACTCAAATTTACAAATCCAACAACATGAACAAATGATGATCCCTTACAATGGATACCTTGTTTTGGCGCTTGACTCATTACCAGGATCAAGCCACCCCCTTCACCATCCTACCGTGTAATCTATACAATCATGTTCCTGTTATCCATAACTTGCATTAACTATATCATCACTATCTCTCAATAAAGAATATTATCTAGTTTCTAAATATTTTCCCCTTTTTACTCTGCTAAAACAGCACAGTTACAACATTGATAGCAGAAGGGGACCTCCATCCTACTTTACCCCCCAAAAGTCCGCCTGTTGCTTGTACACACCGCTGCCATCAAATCCTCAATAGAATCATGTCTGGCCTCCCAGCAGACTGGACACAGTAAACACCTGGTGCCAAGATACCTGACAGGTTTGTCCTCTACCAGAACATGGTGATACCACTCCCCGCATTTAATGCTTTGTCAGCACAAGGGTTTTTCCAGGATCCCTCTGCTATGCCTCTTGCAGCTAATGAAAACACTATGCCAGCCTATGTAGCCCAAAGACTTCAAAGCGCTGCCCTAGAGTCCTTTGCTGGGGCCAACAACAACAACGCTGCATGGATTCAATCTTCTCAAAGCAAACAGGCCCAAATGGAATGTTCACAGTGATTCTGGATTGCAGAGATCTCCATCCAATTGACTCATGATGCTGGCACCTGGTGCAACAAGTGGCACAAAGAGCACACCAAGAAAAATTGGGACACTTTCAAACAAGATTTCTTGGCAAGATTTGTGCTTAAAGATTCCACACTCATGATCATACACCAAGTAAAGAACCTAAACAGACTGGCATCCTGAAAGAACTCATCCTTGCCTATGAGAAACTCTGCCTATGTGCCCCTTCTGACATGGCTTTTAACACTCCAGCCACCCACCTCATGTACTATGACGCCCTCAAGTTTCATGTAATGAGACACATGAACCTGGACTAAGTAACCAATTTACCAAGTCTATATTGCAAAGGAGAGAAAGCAGAACAAACATCCACTGCCCTCCACAAGGCACAAATTGGAAAACAAGAAAGACCCAAGGACTCTCACCCAGCCAAGTATTCCAATCAACCACCCCCTGGGAATAGTAACAACAACAATGCAAACCATAAACCTGCAGGTTCAAGTGGACATGGAAATGGAAGTAACAGCCAGTCTAACCGTACCCACTTATATATCACTGCCACACAAGACAATCAAGACAAGAAAAAGCCCAGGGAGAGCACTAAGTGAGCCAAGCTCTCCCCACACAACTCCTGGCTCACCCAATGATGAATACTGACCCAAGGACGTGGACCAGTGTCCTGTGATCCAAGTGCCCTCAGAGGACCTGGTACTTTAGACCATCACCAGACACCCCAATAAAGTGATGTCTTATCCTTTCTGCTTTTAAAGTTACACAAGCTCAGCACTCCTGGACTTAGTGCAGACCAAACCCTAGTCAACAGCACCTTTGTGGAAAAGTTCAAGTTAGCCACTAATCCTTCATAGATTAAGTTCATAGTTTTAGCTGATGAACATCACATTTCTGTGACAAGGGAAACCACCCCCTTCTCTGTCAAGCTTGAGAATCTGCACTTCACAATCCAAGGCCCTGTCATTGACTTTCCAAAGTTTGACATTGTACTGGGTCTAGATTTGCTGAAAAAGAACAACCCCCATGTGGACTAGGTGACCTCAGTATTGACCATCAAATATGAGGGCATCAACCACCAGATCTATCCTGACTCAGTGGACCAACTCCTATGCAACCATGTCTTTGTACGCATCACAGAGACCCTGGAAAAAAGAGAAAACCTCAAGAAAATCAACTGGGACTCCACCCAGGTAGAGATTATACATTTCAAAGACCATCAGGACACCACTAATCCACAATATCACAAGATTGTAACCTGCTATCCAGAGATCTTTGAAGAGGATCTACTGGGTTGCCACCAGCAAAGCACATCCAACACTCCATCCAACTCAAGGGTTCTGTACCTAAGGCACAACTTATCTATTGCCTGACCCCAAACAAAGACAACACCCTATGTATCTACCTCAATGAGGCTTTAGAGAAAGGACTTATCCTCCCCTCACAATCTTCTTTTGGGGCTGCTTTATTCTTTATGGCTAAAAAGGATGATACCCTATGCATATTCACAGACTTCCAAGCCCTAAATGAAGTTATACTCAAAAATTGTTACCCGCAACCACTCATTGACAACCTTTTTGATGCCCTAGGCGGCGCTTCAGTCTTCTCCAAGATCAACTTAACTGCAGGATACAGTCAGATCTGTATCAAATAGGAAGACATCCCCAAGACAGCCTTCTGTATCAAATACGGCTCATATTAATGTGTGGTACTCAATTTTGGCATGGCAAACTCCCTTTCAATCTTTGTGACCTTCATGAACGAGGTGTTTGCTCCTCACATAAGCAAGCCCGCCTTAGTATACCTGGACAATATTATTGTCTATAGTCCCTTGGTAGAGCAGCACCACAAGGACCTGGAGGCAGTTTTTGCTACCCTGGCACAGCACAAGCTGCTTGCCACGCCCTCCAAATACCAGTTCTTCCGCAAGCAGCTGCCTTTCCTAGGACACATAGTATCAAAAGATGTCATCAAACCCAACAGTCAGAAGATTCAGGCCATCTGCAAAATACCACTACCCAAAGACAAGTCAGAGCTTAGCACATTCTTAGGAATGGTGGCCTATGTATGCCGCTTTATATCTGACTGTGGGGTCATGACTGCACCCCTATCTGCCATAACTGGTGCCAAAACCAAGTTTGTATGGACTCCCCAACGCAACCTCTGTTTTAGACATCTCAAGGAAAACTCACAACTGCACCTATCCTACAGTACCCCAAGAAAGACAGGGAGTATCAAATGAAAACAGAAGTCTCAGATGCATTTATTGGGGGAGTACTAAGAATCAAGAACAACAATGATGACTTCCTGCCCATAGCTTATGAGTCACACAAACTGACAGACGGCAAGTGCCAATACCCTATACACAACAAAAAGTTGTTGGAAATTGTACACTTCCTAGTCAAGTGGCATTGTTATCTAGAACGTCAGGAAGAATTCAAGGCGTTGACCAACCACAAGTTGCTCATATATTTCAAAGCCCAGGAAAATATATCCCGTTGTCAGGCCTGCTTGATGGAAATCCTGGAGAGATTTAACATGCTCATACAGTACAAGCCTGGTCCAGAACTTTCCATGGTGGATGCCCTCTCACGCGTGTACGTCTGAGCCACAAGAGAAGAGAATGGGCTCAACCCTGACTGGCCCCTCTTGATACTTTGGACAAAGGAGGAAGGTTTTCCCCCTGGCACCACAGAAGTGACAAAGGAAACAGTCATTAAGAACGAGCATCTATTTGCAGACATTTATGGAACCTTACATCAAAAAAAGTCCAACGGAACTACCATTCCTTATGTTCCCACACACCAGCAAGTTGACACAATCCTATGTTACCATAGAGACCTGAGGAACACAAAGAAACACAACCTCTAAAAATTCCTTTAAGACAAAACATGGTGGCCAACCCTGTACCAAGACGTTCAGGAAGTATTGGACCAATACAAAGTATGTGAGAAATTTGAAAAGAGCAAAACCCCACCTAAGTCAGTACTACCTATTTGCACGCAACTGCCCTTCAAGGTGTGGGCCCTGGACATTGTGAGGCCCATGCCAGGAAAGCATAATGAAAAGAAGTACATAATTACTGCTATAGACTTTGTCACACAATGACCAGTAGCCCAAGCAGTAAAAACTCACATAGGAAATGATGATTGGCAGTTCATAGGGAAAGAAATCATCAGCAAGTTTGGAAAGCCAGAACTCCTGATAACCAATGGAGGCAAAGAATCGACCTCTGAAGATACCAACATATACCTCACCAAGAATGGGGTCAAGCACACCATGACAACACCTTACCACCCTCAGGCCAATGGACATGTGGAGCAACTAAATGGCAGCCTTGTGAAAGCCTTAGCTAAGCTCACCGCCGGGAGACCTGAGGAGTGGTACAAAAAGCTATCAACTGCATTGCTTGTATGCCAGTGTAACAGATCCAGGAAATTTATGCTTACTTCTTCATTATACCGGTCTGACTCTTTTACGGTTTGATAGGGAATCATTTATGTAAGCTTCAATGAGCTTGGATTCCAGGCAAGCAATCTTGGCGTTAAACTTGTTGCCATCTGGTGATCACTTCCACGGTTTTGCTTCCCATAGTCTTAGCTGTAGACCATCTCTTTCATTCCATGGTAGTCTTGTTTCAGTTAAAAGCCAAAAACACAAAGCATAAAAAATTGAGGGGAAAGCAACCATTGTCACACATAAGTATCATTTTTTTATTAATTCTTATCATGTTTCCATTATATACCAATTGGGGTACATTCAGCTGAAAACCCCTCCAGTTTTGGAATCACACCTGGATTCCTATCACATGGTTTATGTCATAACAGCATCATCCAATCTCAGATCTTTACCGAAAATATTTTCACACTCTTTACCTATAAGAATGTGCCATAATACATTCCAGAATTGCCTGATTCCTTCTGTAGAAATGTATTGCTTTGGCTTGAAGCATTCCAGACTTCCAGTGCCAAAACCCTGTGGAATATACATATTCCTGATCCAAGCTATTCTTGTTCCAACTGGGAACCAGCTGATCAATCCTGAATGCATAGATACCATTATCTACATTTAGTTATTTTTGCATTTAATGGTTTTTTGTGTTAAAAACCCATTAAAATACTTTGAAACTCAAACCAGGCAGCACTGCAGCGCCCAGGAACTTTCCCAGGCGGTGCCCCAGCACCTCAGCGCCTGAAACATTCACTGGGTGGCGCCTTGCTGCTTTACAAATCAATTAGGCAGTGTGGCGGCCCTTTTAACCTAATTAATTTGCCAAAACGGCGCTTTTAAACCACAATTTGGGGGTTTAATTTTGGCTACCCTTAACCAAACTTCTTGACACATTCAAGGAAATTAAACAATATAATTAAATACTCATTAATATTATTCCAAGCATATATTAATTAACCTTCCCAGTTAATTAATCTGTTTGAATACAACGAGTCTTTACTTGACACAGTCAAGTCCATTTTGGCCCTATGATTAAATCCCCATTAATCATATTCAAGGGTATCAATTAAATAACCTTCCCAGTTAATCAATCAGCTTAAGACACCTAGTCTCATAATCTGAACTGTTCAGATTATTCAGTACGGCCCTCAATTAGTACAGCCTAATTGATTCCTGAGTATCAATTAACCTCCATGGTTAATCAGACAGTTTGAGACACCTAGTCTCATAATCTGAATTGTTCAGATTATTCATTACGGTCCTCAATTAGTACAGCCTAATTGATTCCTGGGTATCATTACTATGCTGGAAAGTGTCTCCAAGGCCAATCCTATTGTTTTTAATTTCAACCTATGAAATTCATCACAATTCAACCTCTTGGTGAAACCACAGCCCAATGTGACTTTAGTACGGTCACAGCCAGACTTGTGTGAACAGATCCACTGGGAAAAGCCCCTTTAAGCTAGTTTATGGAACACAACCCAACATCATCCAAGAATTATCAGGACCCAAGCTGGAAATACCAAGCAAGGTGCCACCCATCTCAGATCCCCAGGTCATAGAGGCCAATAGTGATCAAACAGAAAGAGAAAGAATGTGTATACAAAAGACATTTGTCTCCATTCAAAACATACGTGAGGTTGGCAACAAAGTTTGGGTCATGAACGTTGAAAAAAGTAAACTACAACCAGAAAAGTAGGCCCGGCCATCATCTTAAAGGTAAATGATAACAACACTTACCTTGTGCAAGAACTCATGAAATGTAAACAAGACAAGATCCTTCATCATTATTGCCTAAGACCCTAAAAAAATACAAAGACAACACAAGACTTTCCTACCTGCTACAAAACAACAACTAGTCCAGTACAGCGCACAGGCTCCCAACAATCTCCCTGACAACGTCCCCCCAGAGGAGGCTGACCTTCAGCCAGGGGGGGTGTTGAAACAGCAGGATTGACCCACCAGCAAGGTTTCAAGTAAGCAGGTTTGTGACCTTCAATATGATTAACCTGTCACTCAAAGCCATACTAGGAAGTTGACTTGAATTTCCAAATCCAACAACATGAACAAATGATGATCCCTTACAATGGATACCTTGTTTTGGTGCTTGACTCATTATCAGGATCAAGCCACCCCCTTCACTATCTAATTGTGTGATCAACACAATCATGTTCCTGTTAGCCATGATTCATGTCAACTATATAATACTTATCTCTCAATTAAGAATATTATTTAGTTTCCAAATATTTTCCCCTTGTAACTCTGCTAACACAGCACAGTTACGGCAATATTTCAAAAGCTTCATAGATTTATTCATCAAAAATCATCTGGAAAAAATTTGTATTTCATTGATTTGATTAAAGTTGATGTTTTCTCCCACTTTATATGCTTCCCTGACCCGTATCAAGCACCCCACAGGTGGCAAATATTCCCTATTAATTGCTTCCTTGTTTTAATATTGATTCATGCTCATTTGAATGATGTGATTTATATCCGCGGGTCCTCTTTGAATGACAGGGACTATCAATGGTTGATAACCCCCATATACACCACTTGGTGTATAAGTAGTTGCTTTGATATCTTTCTCTACATTTCTTGATGTAACTAAAAAGGTAAGTAAAAGACAAATTTACAGTAGTTTTCAAACCTATTGATATAAACATATATTAGTCAGTTTAGAACCCATAGGTTCAGTCACAAAAAATCCAACTAGAACCAGCTCAAGAGCAATCCACACAATAAAGCTTACATTTATTTATAGCCAGTGAACAAAAGTAGTCAATCACACAACAAAAATAAAGTCAAATACTGAATCCCAGAAATGAGATAGAAAACACATGGAACTTGAATTCAAAACGCACACAATCCAGTCACTTCCTGAAGCATTATACATCAGATTTGATTATGAGTGTGTGGCAATTAGGATAAGAATAGAGAACACTCAAGATTAAGTTACAAAAGTGATAAGCTCAAACACAAAACAACTCATTAGACTAAAAATATCAATTATTTTGGGGATTCAAATTGAAAATAGTGGATTCTAGGAGTGAATCCATCAAAATCTATTCAGGGAGTTACAGCATTATTTTCAATGTATTTGCTTCTAAATTTAGCCATCTATCTCTGAGAGAATGTCTCAAAAAGGATCACACACTTAAATAAAATTATTTTCCTAGAAATATTTTGATTTTCTGTTTTCTATAGAATTTTCATTGCTTTTTGTTAGTACAGTAGTTTTAAACCTGTTGAGATAAACATATATTATTCAGTTTTAAAACACATGAACTCAGTCTAAAAATGAAATCAAAGTGGATATAAATCTATTTTAATTTAATCTAAATTCCTTGATTTTTGATTTTGTTTTTAGACTGAGTTCATTTGTTCTAAACTGACTAATATATGTTTATCTCAAAAGGTTCAAAAACTACTTTATGAGTTTTTCAAGTGAAGATAACTTTGATGTTGTTGAGGAGCAGTACCATGAGCTACTCCAAGCTCCTCTGCAGATCAAGAGAGCCCAACCACCGTGTTTCCTGTGTACACCCAATTCAATACAAGTTGTACGGAGGCAAAGTTGTATGTTTCACCAGGCCCATCCATGGGTGAAATTTTTGATAGCTAATATGTTGACCCCTGTCAAGATTTTGTGGTCTTGAGGAATTGTGTTTATTAAAGGACATGGTAATGTTAGTGTTGATAGGAGACTGTATGGCAACAGTCTGTAGCTACCAATTGGGTCTTAGGTGAGGCTACGGCCTGGTGGTACTCCAAGTCTGTAGGAGAAAACACACGGGTCTGCAAGTAAACAGTGATTGCTTTACTTGGATACTTCTGACTACTAAGCTTTGGCTAGTAGTGATACAGTGATAGAGATTCCTTAATCTCTATCTTCAAGGATGAATATTCTGCTCAATCTCTAATCAGGAGAGCACCTTATATAGGGTGGATAAGCCCTCTTGCCAGATTGTAATCTGACGCATCTAACTCTTACTAGTCAGTCTATCTGTTCCCTAGACTGCTAGTTTCAGCCCCTAGAGCTAGGCAGCCATGCCAGTCTGGCATGGGACTTCAATAAATTACCCGGCCTCAGAAATCTCATCAGCGTATTAGCAGCATCTGGTTTGTAGTTTATGCATGTGAAAGTTTAGTTACCCGGTCTACTGGGATTTCACATCATGCATTTATTTAGCTGAGCAACCTTCTATATTGGTCATGGAATTTGATGTATCTACAGTGCAAATGTTTGGCGTCAACCATATTGCATTAATATTCCTGAGTATTCTGTCTATTGTCTGTTCAACGTTCTGTGATTGTGACCTGGAATATCAAGCCTTTTTCTTCAGGTTTGATCCAATGGGCAGGCAGTTTTAGGATCAGGATCAATCTTTGGAGTAATCATCAATGTACTTCTAGCCGTACCCAAGGAGCATGATAAGTTTATACTTCTACAATCAAGCCAGCAGAATGGCAATTAGCTGTCTACTCAATAAACCAAGAAGAAAAATGATCAAGTCTATTAAATTATTCCAGAGGCTTTAAAACCCCCAAGACCAGGCCCAACCTGTGTATGTGCCACATTCTGGAGACTGGGCAACTGTGGCCCCCTCCATCCCTATCCAATCATTGCCCAAGAATTCAGGCCAAGTAAACCTTGCCCTGTCTAATATTGGTCCCCTTATTCCTGAAGGCCCCTGAAAATGTCACATCATAACCAATGAAATCATAGAGGAGATTGTGAGCCTCATGCAGAGTGGCATAAATTTTGCCAAAATTGCCACTTGGCTTCAATTTACCAAGGCGGTGATCAAGCAGGAGTTCCAGGCCCTTTTGAAGAGAGGTAGTACCAAGCTGGTCAAGAAGCCAAAGAAGCAGCAAGATTCTCAGATCAATGAAGCATATCCCATCATGCTTGCCCTTCTCCAGTGGGACCCCTACCTCCAAATGACTGAGGTCCACTGCCTACTTGGGCTCCACAGCATATACTATTGTCAGCAACAATGCACAGCTCTAGATGCATGGGCTTGTAGACAATAATCTGGTTTTGATCAATTGGCCAGCCAATGAGTTGGATGATTACTCTGATTTGCCCTATGACCTTATGATTGGTGCTGCCATTACCTGCTTAATGCCCTCTATTTTGGACAATATCATATTTATAGCCTATTATAAATTGTCATTGAAAGTCCATTATTATGGAACTTTGAGCAAAAAGAATGCCCTCAAGGGTAAAAAGAAAAAACCAGGGGATTGTGATTAGTGTGTTCCTAGCAGTTTCCTAAAAAGGGACTGTTTTCTATCAAATCACAATCAGCTACACCAATGGGTACTGGTACAGGAAATTCCTCTCTGACCTTCTTGCCACCTGGAGATTGGCTAATTCAAAATTACAAGTGTTCCTGAGCCACCAAATGAATTGCACTGAAGTGGCTTCCAAGAAAATACAGACAGATGTCATGACTTCCCAATTTCTCCTGCTGGACAGCCAATTTACACCTGAGCAATGTGTTGTTCTTTAAAATTGGTGACACAATCTGTAAACACAACTTCACAACCTTTAGCCAGGTGCTTTGTGCGGCCAACAACCCCTCAGTGCTGTTTCCCTGTCAGAAGATCACTGAAATGTTTACAAAGATGGCATTCAATGCTCTTGGTA
The DNA here is from genome assembly GCA_014839935.2 of Entomophthora muscae. NCBI lineage: Eukaryota > Fungi > Entomophthoromycota > Entomophthoromycetes > Entomophthorales > Entomophthoraceae > Entomophthora > Entomophthora muscae. The sequence goes on along the minus strand of QTSX02005905.1, from coordinate 69,132 downwards.
ACAGTCAATCACCAAAGGACCCCCAGTTGCACCTCATGACTGTCATGGCCTATACCAGAGTCCAGCAGACTCCCATAGGGGAGGCAGGCCGGACCTGGAAGGCCAAGTACACAATAGGTGCAATTCTGACCAGATAGTTGACTGCAGTAGCTAGGGAATTCCAACTCCAAGGATAGGGAACAACCTGGTTGAACAGCCCCAATACTGTGATGTAGACAAACCCTAACTTACTGAAGTCCTGGGAAGGAGGCACAGTTGGCAGGGGAGATTAAGAGGAATCTCCAGCATGAAGGGCAAAACAATTGCTCTTGGTGGCCAGGAGTGAGCAGATACGCAAGGTTGTAAATGTAGTGGAGTTAAAAATAAATGCAAACAGAATAGTTATATTGGTGAAAAAGTAGATAGTTCTTGCAAGAAAATAATGAATTATGAGCATAAAGTTGTTTATTTTTAAGATGTCAACAGCAAGGAGGGCTTCTCCTCCTCACTATTTATACTTACTGGTAATTTTGTGGCCTTTTGTGCCACCAGAGAGCTGATGATATCAATTTTAGTTGAACTTACAATTTTCACTGGAATTTTTGTACTTGGGCCAGGAGGTGGGTGCTTATTGATTGGTATAATAGGAACCTTTCTTGAACTGCAGCATGTCAAGGTGCCATAATTATTTATAGATCCCGCAAGCAATCAAGCCCCCAATTGCACAATCAAACAATTACGCTCCCAGTGTACCATTTCCTAATAGTTGAGAGACCAAAATTTGATAATATAATCAAAGCCAGGGATTTGAGGCTTTTGTGCCTCTCAAATCCCGGGTCATTTTTAGTCAAAAAAGGGGTTTTCTTGCTCTGGGAGATACTTGGTAAGGGGTCCCAAGCTGTGGGGTTTTTGCCTCTAGGAACAACAGCTGATTGTCCAGGGATTTCTGAGCCCTGACAGTGACTCCCCAGTGTACAAGCCAATCACTGTCCTCCCTGAGTCAGAATATGATGCCATGTACAATCAATTCCTCAAAGTCAATCAAGGCACTAAATTCCTATTGGGTCCTCCAGTCACCCTAGTCCCCCTCCAATCCTCCCAGGTGACCAGCACCAACTCCACCAGTTAATCAAGTCCTCCCCCTCAACCCTGTCTGCCACCTAATTTGCACCGCCCAATCCCATTTCCACAATAAAACTAGCCTTCAATAATTTTTAATTATATTGTTTTCTTTTATAACTTTAATATATTTTTGGCCCTACTTTTAAGTGAACTTTTAAAAAATACAAGTGTTACAGACCAACCAATTGAAATGGCTGTACATGTGGTGTCTTTGTGCTTGGCTCAGACCAGACACACCTCAATTAGTGTAACCAGTTTAATTTAATTAAATAAGACTGTTGAAAATAGGAGATATCTTTGTTTTCAAATTGGCACACTGACTTGAGGTCAATCTAGAACCCAGAGAACCCAGAGGTCTGGTTCTAGAGTGACCTTAAGTTGCAGTGTTAATTTTCAAACAAAGACATGTTTTTTTTCAACAGACTAATTTTATTAAGTTAAACTGGTTGAACTAATTGAGGGGTGTCTGTTCTGAGCCAAGTACAAAGACACCACATGTACACCCATTCCAATTGGATGGTCTGTAACACTTGTAGTTTTTAAATTTGCTTTATTTTAGTGCTTCAATTATATTAAATTTAAAATAGAAAATAAAATAGTTAAATGAAATAATCTATTACAATGCATATATCTCTAAAATAAATGATCTACGTATAACCTGTGAAAGTGGCTATCTTTTGATAAATATGTACTTTGGGTTGAACTTGGCCTATTGATTCAAGAATAAATTATGTTGTACTTGGGCAAAATATATACATGATAAAATATGTTGTTCATGATACTAATATTGGGTTAGTTTACAGACTCTAAAATAAATGATCTACATATAACCTGTGAAAGTGGTTATCTTATAATAAATGTGTACTTTGAAAACTTGACATAATGATTTGATAATAAATTATATTGTACTTGGAAAAAACATATAATTACAACATATGTTGTTCATAATGCTAAGATTGGGTTGATTCACACACTCTAAAATATATGAGCTACATATAACCTGTGAAAGTGGCTATCTTTTAATAAAATGTACTTTGGGTCAAACTTGGCATACTGATTTGAGAACAAATCATGTTTTACTTGGACAAAACTTGTACTTGAACAAAATATGTTGTTCATGATACCAGAAAAGAGTTTAATATACAAAAAATATACATAATATCAATATCAAATGAATAGTGGTACTTAAAGCTAATAAAAATCATAAATAAAATCAAGATATATTTATTTAAGCTCTATTAGTTACTATAGAATAGATACATTTTATTGGGATATTTTATTGGTATAAAAAGGGCTGGGATAAGTACAAGGAAAACATGGCAGAATTGGAGGCAATGATAAAGGAATTGGATGTGGCAGTGGCTAAAATCAAGGAAGTCAATCAAAAGGTGAAGGAAATGCTAAAGGAGGTGGTGTTAGAAGGCAACAAAATAGACAAACTTACTGTGAAGGCTGTGAAGAAAAAGATTCCCAATACTACCAACAAACTTGCAACCAGGCTCCTAAACGTAGAAAATGATGCCCTTGCCAATCTACAGTTTAAGCCACATGGGTTTGCAACTGCAGAGGCGTGGTCAAAGGAGCCCAAGATGTTTGAGCAGCTAACAAATAAAAAGAAATAGAAACCAACAGAAGACCAGCAACCAACTAGTGAAAAGTCCTGTGAAGCAGCCCCCTGAAGGGGGCAACTGGTAAAGATATAAAAGAAGGTAAAAAATAAAACATCAAATAAATAAAAAGATCTTACTAACTTTTTTTATTTAGAAGAAACAGAAGGAGAAGTCCACCAGTATCTAAGACCATACATATTGCAAACATTCTACAACAACTACGTCCCCCACATAGGGCATCAGCTGGTCCTGACACCAGCTGCCGCCTCTGAAATGATTAATAAATTTAAAAAAATTATCCAATGAAACAAGAACAAATTACATCACTAAAACCAAAGAAAGACAACACCAAATGGCGGGTATCAGCTTTGGCCACGTCCCCCACCTGTAACTTTACCAGTACGCTCCGCTCCCTGGCTTCTGCAAGCACTTTGTCATGATTGTCTGGGATTTCATCTAAACTATGCCATACCAAAACCTACCCAAGACGTAAAGAGGACAAGAAGAAGTCTGTTTCTGTTACCCAACCAAGCACACACTATCACATATCCTAAAAAAATTAATGAAAAAAATAACAAAACTTGGCTATAGTTCTGCCGCCATCATGCCTGCAGTAGTAGGCGTCTTTGGAGACTTTGGGGCCTCCTGGTGCTCTGATAAGACTGGTATACCAAAAAAATGAAAACCCCCTTTGCCACTATGTCCTTTAAGAAAAAAAAATTGGTACCCTATATAATAAATTTTGTGAGTTCTCTGCCCTGCAAACAGGGCAGAGACTTCGCTTAATTGTTTACCTTGGTCTTGTTGTACTGATGTGGCTTTAAGCAGAAGCCTGTAACTGGTCTGGTGTGATAATAAAACTTGATGTAGTGCGCCATTTATTAGATGGGGAAAATTTCCCCTGGATACAGCCCAATAGAGCACATTATTCAGGATTCAGTTATTCTCAGTGCCACATATGGAATGGCTGCTCCACCAGAAAAAATCCTCCTGGCCAATTGTGTCACAACGCTCCTGTATTCTACCTGCCACAATTTATTTAGTACAGGTCCAATGTCAACATACACATTGTCAATAGAAATTACTAGTCTATTTTAACACAATTTCCTGGAATACTGCCACCCCCACCCCCAATAAAAGTCTACACCCAAATATTATTTTAATTTCTATATATTTTTTTAAAATTATCTACTCAAACCATCTATATTCAACAAATAAATATATAATAAAATATTCCATGTATTCATTCTTTCACCTTTATTGCTTTATTAATCTTTTAAACATGACAGTATATAATTGGAATCATAAAAAAATGTGAAAAAACTAGCCTAAATAAAATCAAAATCAAAAATATATATATTCTTATATTTTATTTGCCCATTCATTCATTCAATTGGCTTTGCTTTGTTAATTTTTATTATACCTAACACAATATGCAGAACCACATAAATAAAGTCAAAATAAATTAAAATAAATAAAACAAACATTAAAAAATAAAATGTAAAAAACATTGAGAACTGCAAAGCCTTTAATTGATTGGCTGCTGGGCAAGGCACGCAGGGAGAAACAAATCTGTGTGACCATAGAATTTGGCCAATGTTTCAGCTGGGATGGTATGGACACCAACCTGCAGCAAATTAAATATATCATTGGTCCTGGGTGTCACCCCTTTCTTGACAAATCTCTTGAGCCACCCAAAGACCTGCTCAATTGGGTTGAGGAATGGGAATAGGCAGGGAGGAAGAGAAGATGTAAAGGTGGTGTAGCCAATTGTTGCAAGGCAATGACAACACCTGGCTCAATCACCCAGAATTCCTCAAGAATATTAACCACCTTGTAGAGCTTAACATTATCCAATACAATAACATTAGTGAAGCCCAGGCTTGTGCACCTCAGGTGCTCCTGAACCAATTGGAGAAATTCCAGAAAGGTTGTACTGTTGCAGGACCCCTTGATCATTTGATATAGCTCAATGTCAAGGGGACCAGGAAGGGCAACTGCCAGAATTAACTCATTCTGCAAGTCAACTTACTGAATGTCAACAAATTGTTGACATTCAGTAAGTTGACATTATTTTAGTATTTATCTGCCGGAATTGGGCATTTCCAAAACTAAGCTAATTTTTCATAGTGAATTATTAAGTCAGAATTTCAAAATTAAAAAGGAACAGACATAATGTCAACACCATTTAAACAAAGGCTTAATTTTAAGCCGAAAAACTAATAAAATTTACCATGAAAATGTAAGTTTCTTTGTACTTTTACATTAAGGTTGACTACAGTAATTAATATCTGGATGTCAACCCCAAATAAGGATCTGTGAGTTTCTTAATAAATTATAAAATATTCTAAAAATAACTATTTTTTATATTTCATACTACTGTTTTTATTAAATAATTAATAAGATAAGCATTGACAAAGACATATGCCAACTTTCAGAGCATTATTTGTATTATTTATATATTTACTGTTATTTTAAACTCACTGGATAAACTATAGCTTATGTCCAGAAGTCCACTTAAGCCAAAGCACATATGTTAAAACTAGAAATTATATATGTAATTATAATGTCAACTTTATGTCAAATCAACACATTGCCTAAAATGCAATAAAGGGGTTTGGCTAAGCAAACAAAATGACATAATTTCAGCAAGATTTAATAGGAGAGTTACTATAAAAGAACACTGACTGCCTGAATGTTGACACCATCACTGGTTTAAGAGTAAAACACTGCCGCTTAACAAAAAGCACGCATACAATGGTATGGTAATTCAGGCCAAAGTACCCAGGGCTGTACTTTAGACTTCCTTCTACAATCCCTATTATTTAGTTTTCATAAGTTACATATGCAAATCTTTAAATTTTTTGAATTTAACAATAATCAATTTTGGCCTTAAAAAACCAACTCCAGAAAATAATAACCAAGCTTTATAAGTGATTTACATAGTGTTTTTCTACTTTAATGCTGACTGTCAGTATTCTGACGTCAAAATCAAAGCATTTTTATGCTGGAAAAAACTAAATTAAATATTTTTGACTGTTGTGACTACCAGAATGTTGAATTTTTATTCAAACATGGGTTTTTCTATTCTTTACTAATAAACTAGCTCTAAAATTACTTTCTATACTTATATAAACTATTTACTTAATAATAAAAAATAAAACAAGTGATTGTTATTTAATTTTATTCATGTTTCACATGATTATTCTTACTTTATGAACTCTACTCTAATTATTGTAGGACAAATCTTTCAAGAAGCCACAAAATAACCTCAAGTCAACCGAGAAAGTACCCAAAGCCTCTGGAAAGGCCCAAAGTCCCTACCCCAACAAAAAACCAGCCAAAGAACCCTCAAATAAACAGAAGACAAAGGAGAAGACGCCAGACCCTGAAAGCAAAGAGCCCTCCCCTGCCCCCTCCTCTTCTCCAAGCTGATACCAATCAGAAGAGGATGAGGTTTGTGGTGCAGGGTGCCACTCCCTAGTATTTCCTTATCTGGACTGATTCCTTATTTGGAGAAGTATAAGGGAACTGCTGCCCTTTTTTGTAATTTACATTGGTGAGTACCCCTCCAAATCACATAAGGGTGATTCCAATTAGAGACCAATCAACGTACCTGCGGCTAGCCGCAGATGCGTCAGAGAGTGACCCATCAGAGGTGGTTTTCTTATGGCAATTAATGACCAATCAGAGCATCTGCAGCTAGCTGCAGATGCATTGATTGGTGACCCATCAAAAGATGTCTTATATATGGCAATTAACAACCCATTGACGCATCTGCGGCTAGCCGCAGATGCATTGATGATTGACCCATTATTTATCTCACTATGTAAATTGGTTATTTGATCTTCTGCTGCTCTTTCTGCCAAAATGTGAACTTCAAAGAGAGTAGTCTGAAACCCTATTCTACACTCAATTCCCTAAAGACAGCCCTACTATTGCTGCAACCACCTGACCCCAGATCACATGCCTAAATGTTCCCTTCTTGCCCAATCTAACCCCTTTCCCTCTGATTATTCCCCAAAATGTTTCAGCCCTCTAAAAATAAGCTCATTGACTGAAAGTCTAGACCCTAGTCAGCATGACTCACCTTTTCTTCCCCCTTCTCTTCCTCCAAGTATAAAAAGACCCCAAGAGGTCCCTAATAAACAGAATCATTTACCATAGAACATATCAATTGACTTAAAAATCTTAGACTACTTGCAGAGCCCACCAATAGAGGTTCTGTTGAGTAAGAAGATATTAGCCCTGTTGTGTTTCCAGTTGCTCAGCTACATTCAACCCATCCCTAAAAGCCTTGAGCACCACAAGGTTCCACTAAACAAGCAATAAAGAAAGAAGACATCCAAGAGTCCAGAACCCCAGTCAAGCCCAGATGAATCAAGCTCAAAGAATCAAGCACCAAGGAATCAAGCTCATCCCAGTCCAAGAAGCGCAAGAATCCAACTCCAGATAATTCCCCTCCACTGCCTAACAAATCTGCACCTCCATCCTCCTCATCAAGTATCAATAAAGAAGATCCTGGTAATTACCTGTTGACTATCATCAAGCACCAATTGGCCCATGGGATCCCCTAAAGGGTTACAATATATGTAGCATCAAAGGAAAGTTTAAGCTCCCAAAGAAGTTCCCTCAGTTTTCCCCTCTAATGTCTGTCAAAGGAGGTGCAAGTTTAGTCTGTGATGGCTATGTTTTCAATTTCAACAATAAGAAGAGAGAAGGAAGAAGCAAGGATTATGTATGTGAAGATAGAAGCTGCTCTGCCAGGATTAATACAGAAGGATGGGATAAAGTCACTAGTGAAAAAGGAGAGCACACATGCAATGCTCCAATCAATCTTATCAAGAAGCTTCTAAAGTGGTACCTCTACCAAATGGTCCCAGTCTCCAAAGATGTCAAGGCTTCTGATCTGGAAGTTAAGACCACCACACACCTAAGTAATGAAAACCTGAAGCTCATCCCTGACCGCAACCAGTTAGTGAAGTAAATATGTGACAAACGCTGTGATCTATTCCCCCATAATAAATCTGCCATGGTCCAAGGAGAGTTAGTATTGACAGAGGAGTTAAAGATGTTTAATGGTGATGAGGTATTCCTTTTACATGATGATGGGCCTACAACAGAGGCAAGAATTATGCTATGCTACACAGCAGAACCTGGAGCAGTTAAGAGATTCAGAGACCTGGTTATGTGATGGTACCTTTGTAATATGCCCCTGCCTTTTTTACCAACTATGGGCTGTACATTCCCTTATTGAAGGTAAGGTACTCTCATTTGCCTACTTTCTGCTTCCTGGGGCAAAAGAAGAGATCTACACAAAGGCCTTTAAAATCCTTCATGAGGACATTAAATCCCTATCCAATAATAAAAAGAGTCCACCTGGCCATAACACTAGAGCCAATCCAGATGATGATGAAAAGGATGAAGCCATCCTTGCTGCAGAACAAGAAGCTCATTATAAAGCACTTGGCCCCTCAACTATAATCATGGACTATGAAACTGCCCAGTATAACGCTTTTATAAACACCTTTGATGGAGAGGTCCAGGGGTGTTTTTTTAGTATCAACAGGCTGTCAACAGGCAAATCAAGGGTCTACCTGAGCTCAGCAAGCTCCACTGTTTAGATACATCAGGATAGTGCAAGTTCTTAATTCAGCAGTTTTTAGCACTAGCCTTTGTAAAGCCAGAGCATGCTGGACAATCCTTTGAGCTCCTATGCCAGGATCCATATGCCAAGAAACATGATGGTGCCTTCTACCCTTTCATTGAATATTATGAACCACAGTGGATTGGACGTAAGGTCACTAAGTGCCAGAGCAAGCCCAGAGCCAAAGCCAACTGGAACTGCTACCAGGCAGTTCTTAAGGATGAGATGAAAACAACTTCATTTTTGGAGGGCTGGCATAAGCATATCAAGTCCTCCTTTGGAATCAAGCCCAGATACAACACCTTCTATGAGCACCTCAAAGTCCAACAGGGGAAGACTGCTGCATCCATCAGAGATATTGAGAACCGCCCATCCAAGAAGAAGAGAACCACCAAAGAGAAAAAGTATCAAGAGAAGATCAAGGACGTTGTCAAGGCCAAATATAAGCTTTCAGAGATTGGGGAATACATCAAGAAGATTGCCACAGTTCTTAATGGCAACTAGGTTATTACTGTCTAGATTTTCATTAAATTTATTGAGTATTGTCTAATTTTTTATATAGTTCTTATATATTAATTTATAATATTTTTAAATAAAGAGTTATTCTAAATAACTCATTAATAAGTTATTATACTGTTTTTATAAAATCCTTGATTTTTATATTGATAGTTTGATGCTTTAGACTGTATTACATGGCCTATATTGGTATTTTACTAGTAAATTATATGTTTTTTGTAGTTTTCAATATAGAAAAACTTTATATTACTGTTTCTGATTGTTAAATTTTCCTATAATAAGTGAATTTTTATGCAGTACCTTTTTGTGTATTAGATTTTTTTGTTTTTATAAGCGGGAAAAAATTTATTATAGTAAAGATAGCTAATTTCATAGTAAAATAAAATAAAAGCGTTTTTTTATGAAATTCTTTAATTGTCATGTATAATTTTTTATGGACTTTTTAAAGTCTATGTTGTCACATTACCCTAAAAAATATTTTGAAGCTTAAATTTTATTAAGTAAATGTTCAGGAAACAGGTTTCTGATTATTAAAAAAGTGTCAAAATTCAGTAGTCTGCATGAGTTAAAACTTAATTCTGACTTTTCAATGCTGTTTAAATTAAATTATTTTTAATTCTGATTGTTGTCATATAGTAAATAAACTTGCAGAATGAGTTAATTCTGGCAGTTACCCCAAGAAGAGCTACCATTGAGTAGGCAACAGACAAGACAGCCACACTCTTGGACATAATGTTCCTTTTGCCTTTGGGGACTTACCCATACTTGTTTCTCATGAAGAAAGCAAAGTAGAACTTTCCAATGTAGTAGAATTTGACAGTCCTTTCTCTTTGAGAGCAGTTACTTTCTCGGCATATTTTTCCTAGTAGAAGACATTATCAGGGCTGTTTTGATTGTATGAAGAAACTCCAAGTTTTTTTCATGAAAAGTTTACTTTTTTCACTGCTATGTAGCAAGTGGAAACCAAAGCCTGGATTCCAAAAGTTGAATCAACCATTACTGAATATTTTTCAGTTCAAGATGGCAGTTACGCTTGATCCACTGTTGGATTGCCCACAGATGTTCCTTTACCAATAGGATTGGCTTGCATTTGTATTTCTCTGAAAGGAGAACAGAACCTGTTTTCAGGTAGGTTGTGCAGAGCCTGTGTGCATATTTTTCCAAGATCCCAATGATGGCTGCAGCCTTCTTTTAATCTGGTCTCTCATATATGAGTCTCATGAAGGTCTTGCAGGTGGCGTCAGGGATGATGTGGTACTCTGATTTTTTGGCAGTAGTGATTGACTCATTGGGATTGGGCAAAGCACAGGGCATAGGCACTTGGCTGTAGAACACAGCAAGCCTTTTCAGCACCTTCTGCTCTTTTGTTGTTGGAAATACTGAGGTGGCTGTCCTTGTCTGCCCCTTTGGAATCACTCACGTAAGGCTTGTAGCTAGTGTCAAGGACTGGCTTAACCTTCTCCAGTATGGCTGCAGGAACACCATTATGGCATTATATAGGGTTGCACACCAAGGACACCCTCTTGATGGTGACATCATTAATTTTTTTGGTGGTGACAATCTTGGTGAATTTTTGGGTCAATTTCTGGACTCGGGGGTTAATGCTCTGCCCCCTTGCACATTGTGCTCCTTGAACTAGCTGTGTCAGTGCATCATCACTATTGACTCCTCCTCTCCTTTTCTTCTTGAGTAGGCACTTATGTTGAACTAACTCAATTTTTGACCCATGAGGGGGTTCACATCTGTGGTGTACTCCTTTGTCTCCTTAGCTCTGTTCTTGGGATGTGTACATTTTAGTATAAATAAAATAAAATTAAAATCAGTTTGCCTATTGTGACTGTATGATAGTCATTATTGAGTATTTAGCCAAATAAATGCTCCAAAATATAAAGTTATCTCTGTTTTTCTGAGTATTACATGTAGATAGTTTGGATTGGAAGTCTTAAGGTAAAAATTCCTGAAAACTGGATATCTAGGTTCAATAAAAGAACAGAAGGCAAGATTGACCAAGTCAATCTGGGAGACTGGGTGTCTCAAAAATGGTTTAATTAATTGGGAAGATTAATAAATAAATACACAGGAATATATTTAATGAGAATTTAATTCTATTGGTTAAATTGTCTTGACTGTGTCAAGAAGTTTGATTAAGATCAACCATAAGTAAACCCCTAAATTTTGGGTTAAAAGCACCGCGTCGGCATATTCATTGGGTTAAAAGCACCTCTGCACCGCCTAATGGATTTTCAAAGCGCCAAGGCGCTGCTATCAATTTTTTCAGGCGCTGGGGCGCCGCCTGGGAAAGTTCCTGGGCGCCGCAGTGGCTCCTGGTTTGAGTTTCAAAGTGTTTAATGGGTTTTAAGGCAAAAAATCATTAAATGCAAAGATAACTAAATAAAGGCAAGGATGCCTAGGAATTCAGGGTTGATCAGCTGGTTCCCAGTTGGAACATCAATAGCTGAGTTTTGGGATGTTCAATCTACATGGTTTTGGCGCCGGGAGCTGAGGAAGCTCCATGCTGTATTAGTACATTGGGATAAGTGGGGTCAGGTGACTTCTTCTCATTGTAGGTTGATTCTCATAGGTTGAGCAATATTGGTGATCTTTTAGGTAAAGATCTAGGTTTGGATGACTCAAATGTCATAGACCACATAAGATAAATCATAGGTTGATTCAGGAACCAGAGGGGTTTTCAGCCAAATATGCCCTGAATGGTATATAAGCAAAAACAGCTAAACTTTAATAAATATTTATTGTCAATTTTGACGCTTTCCCCTCAACTACCTTTTCAATTATTGTTTATTCTCTGTTAAATTTTGAAAGGGCCAAATTTGGAGTACTTTGCGTGGAACTTCTGCTGCCAGGAAAGAGGTTCCTACAAGTTTGTTGGAGGAAGCTTGGGCAAGCTTAGAGGTCACCAAGACGGTGCCTGAGGAGTCCTTGGTGGAAGTAAAGGCTGCATTCAAAGAGTTATACTCCAATTACTTTGCAAAAGAAGGAACTCCCACCCAAGGAAACCAAATTTATGCGTGGGATTCCTGAACCTGTTTTTAGGATGGGAAAAAATCTTACAGCAAGTGAAAGCAAAGGCAAATTGTGAAATTTAGCTTTAAGGGCAAGGGAGGAAAAGAGTGTTGAGATCATGGTCTGTTGGCGGGATGATAACAAAGCATTGTCCCATAAAATTGCCTCTCTGGAGTCAAAGCTCTTCAAAGCTTTGTCAAAGGAAGGTAATGGCAATAAGAGTCAAGGGCAGGATAATGGCGGGATGGACTGTTTGGACCTGGATCTGCCACACCTATATACATTTATTTATTGTAATTTTTATCTCTCCATATATAATAGCATGAAAGCTAGTAGTCCCTACTGTCATTTTGGCTCCTGAAGACAACATCCAGGAGGACACAGCAGGAAATCTTTATAACAAAATATTTGAGGTTTGAAGCTAGCCTTGGGTTAGCCTTCAGGGCAAAATTAAGGGCATGTACCTTAATTTCCTGGAAAACTAGATGTAAAAGTCCTTTTGGCAGAAAGGACAGGAAAAAGCTTGAAGATTATTAAAGCCAACACAAATTTGGATAAACTTGTCTTTAATAGGAAAATGATTCTACTTAAATAGTAGACAAGGAACGGCTTATCACTCATTAGGAAGACAGTCTGGCTGAGGGGGTCACGTTGGGATGAGGTCATACCAGGATCAATCACAGACAGGTACAATAATCTGGAATGGGTAGATATTGAACCAGACCCATTTGCAGAAGGCAAGGAATTTCCGAACTCAAAAGCAAATCCAGCCAAATATTTGCAACTATCAATATTTGAAGGCCATATTGAAATAGCATTAATTGCGCAATTTACAACATCTCCCCCCTCAATATTGGACACAGGGAGTTGATATTTAAGGAGAAATTTGGAGTGAACATGGGCAAAAGAATGTCCAGGAGACAGTAGTTTCACGGTATACTCAACACTCTTCTTAAAGGTGACCTCACAGGGCCCAACCCAGAGGAAATCCAGCTTATGGGCTCTACCACCTGTACAATTCTGGTAGTAGAAAACTAGATCACCTACTTGATACTCAATGAGGGGGGCTCTAGCAGCTTTGAATGGGGAGAGCTCCAAAGCCTTGACCTTATAAGCAGTGGAATAAGCTCTCACTTGGATGTTGATGATACAATTGGTTAAGTCTTTAACATTGGCCTCAGGATTTGCAGACACATCAAGTTTGATTAAGGGTGATCCCAAGATTGAGGGGGTAGTGGTATCACGTCCATACAGCATGGCAAAAGAGGACTAGCAAGTCACTTGATGTCTAATGAGTTAGGAAGCAAAGAGGCAGCAATGAGGAACATATCCCAATTTGCAGCGTCAGAGAGTGTGAGTTTCTTCATTATGGATACCAGGGTGGAATTTTCTTGTTTGACAGTTCCATTAGTTGAGGGGTTATATGGCGCAGAGAACAATTGGTGAGTCCCCATATCTTTGACAATAGAAGTGATGAGGCAAGCATTAAAGTTGGTACCATTTTAGGAAAGCAGGACTTGAAGGCAGCCATGTTGATAAAAAATGTCTTGCAGCAATAAAGTAGCTGTGGTCTTAGTAGTCTTATCTTTTGACGCTTTGGCTTCAACCCACTTGCTAAAGTGGTCTACAGCAATCAAGATAAACTGACTTCCCAACCTAGACCAAGGGAAAGGCCCAACAGCATCAATACTCACCGTATGGAAGGCATGCTTTGGGGGGATGAGTTTGAACTGGTGTTGGGACAGGCAAGGGCGTTGGAGCTGACAGGAATGACAGGAGGCAAGGACATCAGGGATCAGGAGGCGCATGTTCTCCCAGTAGAAGTTCTTGCACAACCAGTCATGAGTCTTTGCTATTCCTCCATGGCCAGTGTCAATATGCGCTTGGAGGATAATGGCTATCCTCATGCTAGGGCAAACGTAGGGTAGTTAGGCCTTGTTACCTTTTTGAATAGTTGTCTATTGCAAATTATAGTGTCCTTGGATATAGTCTGTAGTGCCAAGCGGATGTCTTCTGGATCAATGGTCCAAGAGTCAGGATACCCTTTTAACTTGTATAGACAATCAGCGTCAGCAGGATAGATAGTTAGGATTGGCATTCTTAACAGGCCATCAGTGTTCTGATGTTGGGCCCCAGGACGGTGTATCATAGTGAAATCATACCCTTTTAGACTCAGAGCCCAACACGCTAGTTGACCTTCAGGTTCCTTTAGCTGTTGCAGCCATTTGAGGGAGGAGTGATCTGTGAACACATGAAGTAGGTCCCATAAATGTAGTGCCAAAACTGTTTCACCACATGCAGCACTGCCAAACATTCCTTCTCAGTGATGCTGTAGTTCTTCTTGTGCTTATTGAGGACCCTTGGCAAGTAGGCTAAAGGTCAATCCACACCTTCATTGTCAAGTTGGGCAAGGATGGCATCCTCAGCTACTCCACTAGCATCATTATACAAGATAAACTATTTATCATAATCAGGATAGACTAAGATAGGAGTCTCTTTAAGCTTGGCCTTCAACACTTTAAATGCTTGCTATTGGCTGTCAGTCCATTCAAAGGGGACGTTGTGAAGAAGTTGGACAAGGGGTTCACTCAGTTCAGCAAAGTCAGGTATGAACTGCCGGTAGTAGTCCATCATACCAAGGAATACATGAACCTCTCAAAGATTTGTGGGAGGTAGCATCTTGTCAATGGCCTCCACCTTGTTATTTATGGGGCAGATTCCAGTTTGAGTGACCTCATGACATAAAAATTCAAGACATTCCTTGAGAAGGAGAACTTGGAGGGTTTGAGTTTCAAGCCAGCTTTGCAAATCTTGATGAAGCCAGCCTTGAGGTGTTCCAAGTGATTGATAAAGGTAGCACTGAACACGGTGATATCATCAAGGTATACAAGGACACAAGAGAGCTTTAGGTCTCCTAGGATGGAGTCCATAGCCAGCTAAAATGTGGCAGGGGCATTGCAGAGTCCCTGTGGCATTTGAGTGGGTTCAAAAAGGCCTTCTGAAGTGATAAGCGCAGCCTTTTCTTGATCTGCAGGAGATAAGTCAACTTGCTGGTATCCAGAAGCTAGATCCACTGCTGAGAAAAACTTTGAACCACCCAGCTGTCTGTGAGCATTGTCAATTCTTGGCAAGGGGTATGTATCTTTCTTAGTGAGAGATTTTAGGCGGCAATAGTCCATTACAATGTGATATCCGCCATTTTTCTTCTTGAGGATCAGTAAAGGATAGGCCCAAGGACTTTGGGAAGGAGCTAGTAACCCAGCGTCCAGGAGTTGCTTGAGTTTTTTAGACACCTGACCATCCTCCACCCTACTACGGGGTATTATTTGGCACAAAAGGGGGGCACATCCCCAGCATCAATATGATGGATGACTCCTTTAGCTAGGCCATAGTCCGTAGGTCCAGAGGCAAATATGTTGCTGAACTGATTGAGCAGGTCCAACACGTCTTTTTGTTAAACAAAAGACAGTTGGGGTAATAAGCAGCAGTGAACAAGGAGAGAACTTGAGGATTGTTTACAGGTAGATTGAAATCACTGAAAGTTCTGAAGGGGTAGAGGGAGGCCACTTGTTCTTCTTCCAGTATACAACCATGTCCCACAACCTGGCCTCAGGTCACCTGCATGGGTAGGGCTATCAGATTTGGCAAGCTATAACTGTACAGGCTTTTTGTGGGTTCAATCTAAAATTCCAGGACACAGGCAGGGCTCTGTACAACTTAAAGATTCAGTGAGTAAAGTTCCAAGAATGACTTTTCAGGTAGCTCATAAGAAATCTTGGAATCAATCACCACTTGAGAGCCTGGGGGATATGATAGCCGCTGGTGCTAGCAGAGGAACCCCTTCTTCTGCAGGGCAGGAATAAGGAGGGTTAAGCATGTTGGAGGAGTGAGTCCTATGCTTGAGAGAGAAGATACCCATGGGATACTCAAGCACACAAGTTTTAAGATGTTTTCCTGGAAGGCGTGGAGGTTCCTCAAAAATCAAAGGAACCATATATCCCAAGAGCAAAAGGTATCCATCTCATAAGTTTACAGTCCCATTATATTCTCAAAGGAGTTGAGTACCAACCAAGAGGTCATAGCTTTTGTTCCTGAGGACCACAGCGGGGGAAGCAATAAGGAGTTTCCCAAACCTCATGGATAAAGCGGAGTAGGCACTAATGGCCCTTTTTATGCCATGCCAGCTGTGCCATACAACTGTGTGTAGTTGAGGTTGGGGGCCAACTTAAGTTCCTTCATTAGTTTGGAAGATACCACGTTGACTGGAGACCCCGTGTCCAAGATGGCTTTGATATTAACCTTTTGGATTGAATTTTACACGGGTTGTATCTTTCCCAAAGGGGGGCAAGACTGCCAACTCATCTTGTGCAGCCTCCAGCTCCTTTTCCCATTTAGCTAGCATGCACTGTAACACAAGAATCTCCTTATATACAGTCTGTAGTGGGAGAGATACAGTCACATTTTTAAAGAGAGCTTTGGCTAGCTTGGCTGCTTCCTTGGAAGAGTCAACCAAGATGGGAGGTCAATGGGCTTGAGCTAAGTAAGAGCAAGCCATCATAGACTTAGCTTCACTTACAGGTATTCAGGAAGTGGTGGTGATCTTCCCAGAGCAAAGTTGTATGGTAAAGGGTGGTTTCTGGGACAGCCAGAAAAGAATAGCCATGACTATCAGAATCTTCACTATCAGAATCCTCAGGCTCTGAATCACTGGAGAGTTTTAAAATAGATAAAGGATAGTTGGGCCAGAGGAAGAGGGAGCTTTCTCATCAGACAGAGGATCAGGGGGAGACATGGGAGATTGGTCAGCAGAGAGTGTCTCTGTTTCTAAGTTGACCTCTCTTTTCCCGACTGCTCCTTGGGATCACAACCTTCCACTTGAGGATTAGTGCAAGTACAAGAGTGGTGCCTGATTTGGCCACAGTTATGGCAGCCTTGCCTCTTAGCCTGTCACCAGCACCCAGGGTCATTATGCTTGCTGCATAAGAGGTAGCCCCAGCATTGCTAGCTTTATTTTCATGTATCACCGTACCTCCATGTGTCAAATGCATGTCTTTTAAGAGAGTACTAATTCTCTTCATGGTAGTGAGCAAAGCCTTGTGTGCCTTAAAGTGTAGGTATAGAAGCTGGTTAACCTTCAATGCATTTGAACAAGCTGTGTATACTTCCTGAGGAGATAACTGTCAGCTGGTGATTAACTGCTGGCCTTCAATGTAGAAATAATCTGCAAACGCAGCCAGGGTTTCCTTGGGCTTAAAGGCAATGTGCATAAATGCATCCTTTTTGACCTCCAAGCTGAGATCTCCCCAAAATCCTCAATAAGGAGGCGCTTCATGTCCTCCCAAATGACAATGGAGAGGAGCTCAGGGACTACCACTTCTTGGAAAGTGGAAGGAGAAGGGAGAGGATGTATTCCTTCTTGAGCTTGTCATTAGCCCTACATATTTCATTTTTGTAAATTGTTAGAAAGGCAGCAATGGTAGAGGCTTTTTGATCAAATATTTTTTGAAGGTTGGTTTGTAGTTTGGATCAATAGACAAGGATAAGGACTGACTGTTTTCATCAGGGTTGAGGACATTAATATGAGGGTTGCCTTTAAACTTGTATTTGGCAGCAGGTTGTATAGCCCAGAGGAGTTGAAGGCTTTTCTCTAAGGTATCCAAGGTAGAGCTGTTATGTCCACTAATATCTCTAGAAGTGGCTGCAGCAGTCCCCAAATTTATCAATCATGATTTGTTGTACTGCCAAGGTGCCAGAAATCCCATTGACACAAGTAGTCAGAGAAGTAGCCTGAGAAACCAATGGGGCTCTTGTCTATTTAGGGTCTCAGTAAAACGGGAGAGGTTTTGGACCTCTTTTTCCTATGTGTCTTGCCTATCAGCTACATCATTTGTCACTTCTGCAAGTTGATCTAATGCAAGCGCACAGTTGACCCTGGTTGACCTTCCAGACCAGGGCAACAACCATGATTGTCATGAGCGTGAGTATTAACAACTTTATCTTCCTCTTCATCTTCAGATTCAGATGAAGAGCCCTCAGAATTAGAGAGGCGCTGTCTTAAGTACTTGATTTCACCTTGTAAGGTAGCCACTGATCAGTGAGGGAGGCAATACAAGGGTCAGGCATTGGTTTGACTGGAGGGGGGTTTTGCACAGAAGCTTGACGTCGAGTGATAACCTTGAGTTTGGTGATTGCCTCCCATACCTTAGTTTCAAAATCATATAGGCCTCAACAGGAGGAGCGGGAGGAGTCACCTCAATAGACGCTACCCTGTAATCCACATAATTTTGCACCTGGTATAGAGTGTTGCCTAGTGCAGCCTTATCCAGACCGTATTGATGCTGCTGATGGCGGCCCCAAGTATCAACATGAGCTCCCATCAATTCAAGTTGCAAGTTGATATGCTCCCTGAATTGATTAAGTTCACTAACCAGAGTCTCAAAGTCCTGACAATGGTTTAGCAGAAAGGCCTCAATTTGCTCACATCATGCTGCCTGATGTTCATCCAATTTGCATAGTTGGTCCTTTATGTATCCAGGGAGCAAGGAAAAAAGGGAGTTCAGGGAGGCGGTTAAGTACTTCTGTGACGCTAGTGAGTTGCGCTGGTTGTCAGAAATACACGCAAAGAGACTGTGTGACCATTCTTGATAGGCCATATTTTGAGCATGGTTATTTGATACAGCGGTGGCTACAGCATCTAATAGTTGATTCTGGGATCCTAAGGCAAGTTGGTGGTGAACTAGGGCAGGTTGGATGAACTGGTTGACCATCACCCCAATAGTATCCATGGATTCCATCAATGGGGGGAAACCAAAACCCAAAAGGAAGGAGTACAGGTCTTCAGAAGCATACCTGGGACAGAGGCCAGAGATAGAGTGCATTGCAACCATGCCAGAATGGAGAAGGGAGCAGGCAGCAGCACAAGCTTGCTTGTAGTTGAGAGAGAAAACGGGAAGGGGGGGCCACGCGGGCCCGGGAGACAGAACCAATACTATAGGATTTGAGGGGGCATTGGTGATGTCTTTTTCTAGAGGAGGACTAGAAACTTTGGGTTGATTGGGTACTTCAGAAAAAAAGGAAGAAGGACCAGAAAATGTGTGTGGGAACGGGGTGACAGAGGGGCTTGCAGCCCCTCTAGTGAGCATCATTGTGTTGTGTTTGGCTCCTGGGAACAACATCCAGTTGACACGGCAGGAAATCTATATACAAAAGATTTGAGGTTTGAAGCTAGCCTTTGGTTAGCCTTCAGGGTAAAATTAAGAACATGTATCTTAACTTCCTGGAAAACAAGATGTAAAAGTCCTTTTGGCAGAAAGGACAGGAAAAGCATGAACATTATAAAAGCCAACCTAAATGTGGATAAACTTGTCTTTATTAGGAGAAATGATTCTACTTAAATAGTAGACAAGGAACAGTGATCACTCATTAGGAAGACAGAGTGGCTGAGGGGGTCACATTGGGATGAGGTCATACCAGGATCAATCACAGACAGGTACAATAATCTGGAATGGGTGGATATTGAATCAGACCCATTTGCAGAAGGCAAGGAATTTCCGAACTCAAAAGCGAGCCCAGCTAAATCTTTGCAACTATCAATATTTGAAGGCCATATCAAAATAGCATTAATTGCGCAATTTACTATAACTACTGTTTATTTCAAATTAGGTTTTAGATTTCTATCTTAATTATTTTTGATTGTAAATGTACACTGTTACTGGTATGTTTGGATAAACTTGATATTTTTTTAATCCTAATCCCAAAACATACACTTAGAATATTTATTTCCTTTTTCATATTTTTATTTTATTCTTAATTAGGACTAACTGGTAACATTATTATAGATTCACTCTTTTTTTTGATATTTGATATTTTGTTGACTTTTTCAGTTGCTATTGGGGCTTGTTGTTGGATCAAGTTTGTAAATTTTGTGGCTGAGCTTCACAGGTTACAAAAACATAGTATTCATAGTAGATGTGTTCTGTGGCTAGAACTCATGATTTCTAGTGTTTGGTACACTCATTTTTGAATCATTTTAAATTTGTTCTCAGTTTGAGTAGGCCGCTGTAAGACTGGAAATCTTTGACAAATGGTGCACATTTTCTGTGGAATTGTCTTCTGTTTAGATCTACCAAGTTGAAGTTCATTTTGTAGCTAAACCTATTTGTCCTAAATTGACTAATATAAGTCTATCTCAACAGTCTTGAAAACTACTGTGTGAGCTGAGAGATATTATACCCTATCACAAGAGCCACATGCTGTACATGTACGCCATGGACAGCATGGGGTTTATCCAAGTAACAGTTCCATTCTGTTCTCAAAAGGGTTGATCCTTTATTAGATGGGCAGTCATTAAGATCAACACTGACTTAATGACTATTCAGATAATTTTTTAGAGAACCACTTCTCCAAGAGGGAGTAATCAAAGATGTTGCAGCACTAAAGAACTATCTGGAGATTGACTTTTACCAATAAAATGTCAGCACTTGACATTTTTTGGCCAAAAAAGTGTCCACCTCAAGTAGGCGCACAATAAAAACTTTATCTAGGCCTTTATAATGTTTTGGATTGGATATGAAATTGATTTTAACGGTCAGAATGAGGACTTTTGACATGCTGAGTGGTTGAATGGAAATTTTTTTCACTTTATAAGAGGTTGTAGAGGCCTGTAGGAGTTTTTTATGATTAGTTATCCCAGGAAGAAAGACCTTCCCAAAGCACTTGTGTCTTTTTATGGCATGCTCATAAGCTCATTGTGAGGCTACATTAGCATCCCAATAATTTTAATGCAGCCAGGGAAAGAGCCCAGAAGGCCTGCAATTAAAAGAGAAGACAGGTTTGGCAGTGATGGCAATTTTTCAGGAAGGGATTATGAAGTTGAGGGATAAGGTGGATCAGCTGAAGAAAAACTTAAGGAAGCCTTTCACCAGGGTTACCAAATAAGTAGAGTTTTTCAGGTAGGGGTAAGGATAGGAAGAGCATGATATTCCTGGATCTTGTCCACTCTGGCCGTTTGGTGATTACTTCCATGTACTCTTAAACCTGTAGTCTTGGTTGTAAACTCTCAGTATTTTTCTGTTTTAGCCTTATTTTAGGTAAAAGTAGAATGCACAAGGCTTGAAATAGTTGGGGGAAGCAACAACTTTTGTAAAAGGTGTGGTGATCTGTTATAGCCACCCTTTTATTTATACCACCCAGGTACAGTTGGCTGAACTCTTCACCTGAGAAATATGATCTGGATCCCTTGCATGTAACTATATCATATCAGCATGATCCAACCAAGACCTTTGTCAGAATTTTTGGACCATTGTTCACCTATAAAAGCACACCCAAGTATATTCCAGAACCACCCTGTTGTAATCCCAAGTATGTGTGGGTTGTGGGTAGCTATCTTGCTTGTCTCATATCACGGCTTACTAACAATGAGGAGCGCCTTTTAGGGAAGCTTCAAATATGGAATTAAGAGAGAAGATAAGTATCTTTTATTGGATAATACTTAAGAATTATATGGCTTTAGCTGTGGCAGAGATTTAGTTGTATCAAACCTAGGGGTTGATCATGTGCAGGATGGGTTTGAGTTTCTGGATACTTGGACAGCCATGTTATATTGCTTGGTTGCCATTTCTGGCATGTCAAACTGTATATTGGGAGGGCACCAAATTAGGTGATGACTGATTTTAGGTAGGCTGGCGGTAGCTGGAATACATGTGCATCCAGATCCTTGACACCCACCTTAAGGAGTTACTCTAGTACATCAGGAGGGGGGTTTGTCTTGACAGCTGCCGCCTGATGTTCCTGGAGTTGTTTGCTAGTTGGTACCAGTGAGTTTGAGTGCTCTCCTTTGCTAAGGCAAAGGCAGGATCTGTGGTACTTCTTGGTGACAGGGTCTTTGGTGTTTTTTCTATTGTGGAAGGGTTTCTTGGGGGAATTTTCACATATAGTTGGTTGTTGCAGGTGACTATCACTAGTTTGTATCTTTATGTTGCTCAAACAGTGAGTAGCCTTTCCCTTGGTTGGTGTATACCCAAGATACTAATAATGCATGCTTTACGTATAGTGGCCATGTGTTTTTGGCTTTGCCATCCATTATTTTCTCAAGGGTTCTATAAATCTTCTGTTTAGGTGTTCAACTCTGCCGTTGGCCTGTGGTCTGTAGGGTAAGGTTATAGAATGTTTGATGTTTTTGGATTTTAAATTGTTGTTTACTATGTGGCCTGTTAGCTCTTTTGCTCCATCAGTTATGATGTAGTCTGGAGTGCCGTAGTCAGCTATGATTGCTTTGTTACTGAATCAGTTTATTGTCTCTGCTTTGTGGTTCTTTGTTGCCCAGCATATGGGCCAGTATGTAGCAAAGTCAATGTCTATAATTAGGAAATGTTGTTTTGTCTTAGTTTCTGGGAAGGAGCCCACTACATTTAGTCCCAAAACCTTGAATAGTTCAGGGTCAGGTACTGGGTTCACTGTTGGCTGAGGACCCTTGGTGCTGGCATATTTCTTGCATACTGTGCACTTTTTCAGAACATCAGTTATGTCTTGCTTAAGATTGGGCCACCATAATATCTCTTTTAATGTGAGGTATAGATTGTTAACCTTTGTATGTCCTAGTAGACAGGATGTCTTAATATGGTGTCAACTCTTTGTGTGAGTGGGATGTAGGGGACATGTTTGTCATTAATGATTTGGTATACAGTGTCATTTGATACATGAGAATTTTTTTGTTCCTTACTAGTGTTCTGTGGGTTAGCTGGTGTGTTGAGGGATCTTTCCCTTTGGTTTTATAATCAGTATTCTATAGATTTGGCCATTCAGGGTCCAGGTGGTCAGGATAGTCCTCTCTTAGCTCACATAGCCTAGAGAGAGCATCAGCTGTGACCAGCTCTGCCCCCTTTTTGTATTGGATGACCAAATATTTCTGCTCCATCAGGGACATCCAGCTGGCTTGTTACAGTGCAAGCACGTTCTTAGTTTTGAAATAGATTAAGGATTTATGGTCAGTTATTAATCAGACATTTAAACATCCTTCTAGATAACATCTCCATTTCTTGCATGTGTGATATATTGCTAGCAATTCCTTGTTGTGTATTGGATATCTCTGCTCAGTGTTGGTTAGTTTTTAATTTTATAACATACTGGCAGGAAGTCTTGCTGCCCTGGCTGGCAGATGTGTAGGACTGCGCCAATGTTGGTGTTTCTGGCATCTGACTCAAGCTTGTAGCACAGTTGTTATTAGGGTAAGGCAAGATTAGTGCTTCAATCAAAGCTTGTTTTTATAATCAGAAATTCTTGGCACATTCTGGAGTCCAGATGAATTTCTTTCAGCATTGCCTTTGGTTAGATCATTGATTGGTGCGGTGAGCTTTCTGCAGTCTTTGATGTATTTTCTTAGGTAAGCTAATATTACAAAAAAGCATCTAACTTGTTTAATGGAGGTGAGGTGTTGCATGTTATTTATGGCTTTAATTTTGTCTGGATCTGCTTTGATGCCACTGTTGGAGATAATGTGGCCCAAGAACAGGAGTTCCTTTTCCATAAATTGGCACTTACTTGGTTTTGCATAAAGTTTGTGCTTTGTGAGTCAATCAAGTGTCTTGCAGACATGCGTGAGGTGTTAAATTTTTGTTTTTGAGAATATGATGATATTGTCAAGATAGCATAAAGAATTTGAGAGATTATTTAGTGCTTGGTTTATCATGGTGACAAACGTTGCAGGAGCATTGATCATCCCAAAGTTCATTACACTACACTCAAAGGATCCAAATTGTGTACGGAATGCAGTCTTTGGTATGTCCTTTTCCTTTCTTCAACTTGGTTGTATCCTGAGGTGAGGTCGATTTTGGAGAAAAATTTGGCATCTGAGAGTCTTGCAAACAGATCCTCTATAAGTGGAAGAGGGTATTTATTCTTTACTGTGCTTGTGTTCAGTGCTCTGTAGTCAGTTACTAGATGCAGAGTGCCTTCCTTTTTCTTTACAAAGAACACTGTTACCCCCATGGGGATTCAAACGGGCAAATAAATCCTTTTGCTAAGTTGTCCTCAATGTGTGTTTTGAGAGTTTGGGTCTCCATGAGAGAGAGTCTGTAGAGGGGTGCAGGTTTGGGCATGGCTTTACATAGGTCAATGCCATGTTTGACCTCTTGTTTGGGGGGTAACTATGTGAGTTCTTCTTTGAATACATGAGTGTATTTGTTTAGGAGTGCTGCAAGCTCTGTGCATTTGATTTTTGTTGTTTGTATATTATTGAATTTGGGGTACCTCATTACGTGGAGGGTACTATCTTTAGTTAGACGTTCTGAGCCATCTTGGTTTATGACCTGGAAAAATACTGTCTCATTGAATAAGGTTGTTGGGTTCTTTGAGGATGTTAAAATTGACTCTGTTGCATTAAAGATCATGGTCTTTGTTTTCCAACATATGCTGGGATTCACTTGGGTGAACCAGTCCATGCCTTCTACAATGTTGTAGTTTATGTTGTTCATGACAAGTCCTTTGATAGACGTTTGTATGCCTTGTAGGTCAATTCTGAAGGGAGTTGTTTTGCCTTTGAGTAGAACCTTTGATTTGTCTGCCATTCTGGCATATTTGAAGTTGGATTTGACAACTGGTATTTTGTACTTGGCTACAAATGGTTTGCTAACCATGGTGTGTTGTGCACCAGAGTCAAATAAAATTTTATGTGTATGTGACTTGTAAGTGCATGGGTAGACACAAAGTTGTGAGTGGTCTTTAATTTTTACATTCATAAAAATGGAGGATTGTGGAACACATGGGATGCAAGCAGCAAATTTTGTGCCTTGGTACAGTTTCTTGTCAAGTTGGGGGAAACAGGGGCACTTAAGCCTGTTCCCCTCCCTCTTTTCCCAGTTCCTCTGTTTTGAGACCTTTGAGGTCATAGAATGTGGGGTTGGATTCATAGTGAGTTGCTGTTTCAGGGTTGTTTACTTTGGTGGTGTCCTCTTTCTTGGGACAGGAGCAGTTTGTGCTTTGGCTGCAATTACAATGTTGTAATTGGAGCTGCCGTTGCTATGATTGGTTTTTTGGCATTTGTTGTCATTAGAGTTTTCTCTGCCATTACTGTTTGAGGAGCAATTGTAGTTGTGTGCAGCATATTCCATGTTTGTGTGTTTTTCTGTGCGCTTGGCTTCTGCAATGGGCGTGGACATGGAGGTGTTGACCTCTGGACAGATGAGGGCAGCAACAGAGGGTTTCATTATATTGATGAATGAGGCTCTGGTGTGTACGTTGTCATCTTGTGCTAGGTTTTGGATCTTGAGGTATATTTTCTTGAATTCATTGGCATAAGCTGTGACAGTGGTCTTCTGAGGGAGATTGCTGAGCTGTATTGCAATGTCTTGGAGGGATTTGATGACACATAAATTATGTGTGATGTCCTCTTTGAAATATACCCAGTTGTTAAGCTGGTTGTCAGTTTGTGAGCCAACTCAGGTGGCAAACCAGTTAGCTGTGGCCTCATACAGGCGCTTTCTGGCTTCCTGGACCCATTTTTTGTGGGGGATGCAGCTGACGCGGAATTTTGCGGCTGAGTGGTCTAGTCAGTTGATGATGTTTTCTTTGTTTTTACCAAAGAACTTGTCAATATCAATGTACTTGGTATTGGCAACTTTTCCTGTGATAGACGGTTGTGTGTTTTTTGTTGTTGGAGCAACTGTATTGAATTATCTAGGAGCATGCTCTGGGCATGATCAGACCTTTAAATATGGTGCATCAACTAGGTATATCTTTGTCAATGTTGTGGGCAAGGAAGTACGTTTTCCAGGTATCCTGAGATGTGGCCTGGTTAAGTACATGCACAAAGGTGGGTGGTTTTGGTCAGTTATTTTCTCTTTCATTGGTGTGGTCAAAAAACCGTAGCTGCTACCAGTGATAAGGAGCGCCTTTTGGGGAAGCTTTATATATGGAATTAGGAAAGAAAAGAAGTATCTTTTATTAGATAATACTTTAGACTTATATAGACTTGACTTTGGCAGAGATTTAGTTGGATTAAACCTAGGGGCTGGTAATGTGCAGGATGGGTTTAAGTTGCTGATACTTGGATAGTTATGTGATATTGCTTGGTTGCCATTTCTGGCATGTTGAACTGTATATTGGGAGGGCGTTAAATTGAGCAATGACTGGATGTTAGGTAGGCTGGTGGTAGCCAGAATACGTGTACATCCAGATCTTTGACAATAATTACTAAAAACTAAGTTGAGCTACTCTCTAAACTTAGTGTATATAATAATTTTTATAAATGTATAATTTTTCCTTTATTTGATATCAAAATATTAGATTTTTTATAGAAATAGGGTTATTGATAGCTGCCATAAAACACCAAGATCCTCTATTCCAAAATCAGATCCTGCTACAACCTTATCCCAATATTAATTTCTGATTGAGTGATAATAGTTAATATGGACTAATCTTACAACTAAGTTGATTATTTGACCTATCCTTAATCCATAGAATATGTGATAGTTGACCTCTTGATCACCAAGTCTAATGAATCCATGTCAGTTTAGAGTAAGGACTAGTTTGTTCAATCACCATACAACATTTCCCCTTATAAACTAGGTATTAATTGAAAAAGGTTTACAGCATTTCTCAACATGATGAATCACCAAAAACAGAATATAAAACCAGACATCTGTATTACTGATGTTCCTGAACAGAGAATTAGCAAAACTCAAAGGGGAAATTCCTATATCCCTGTTAGCAACTAGCCTTGCAATTTTCCAGTTCTTGCATCAGAAGATGTTGAGTTTACAGAGATACTGGGCAGTGAAATAGACGCTGTCTTGCATGGCACCTCCAGTTTGGTCTCTTATAAGCCAAATACCCCATCTAGTAAAACCACTTATAGAAACTTCTGGTATGCCCACTCTTTCTCTAATTTCAACTATTGCTCAAAAACAAAGTCCTACTAGCAGAGCTAAAACAATTTCAGGATTATCAGCTACAAGGAATGAACAGAATGTCCTTAGTTTATCTGAGCTGCTACAAGAGTTGAACAAGGATTAAATAGACCCAGCTCCTGGGAAGGTACAGGAAGACAGTCAGGGTCAATTCTAGACATGATTGCCTATCTTTGTTGTGAGAAGATCCCTAGTCTGGACTTCTGTAGGCCAAAAATCATGTGGTTAACACTGATGCTGGTCTTAGAAAGTCCCTATGTGATTTTTACCAGAAAACTCAAAATAGGGAATAATGTGTACTGGCTTATCCCTATATTAAAACTAATACAGTATGCTCAAATATGTCACCAAGACTTCTCCTATGACAGGATTTACCTGATAGACAACCAAGCATCTTGTGCTCTCAAGCTCCTTGAGCTTGTCTTCACTGTGTGGTCTGACCCTTGTTCTGTGGCAGATCCAGTGCCCTTGTGACATGGTTCAGATAGCCACAAGTATTGGCTAAGGAGGGCTATGAGTGCTACCTTGGAGCTTCTAAGCTATGGTAGGGCAGTAAGTTGTCAGTCAATGGTGTTGGTTTAAAATCCAATGCTAAGCAGCTCTAAAGTTGTCCACTACCAGATACTATACCATATGTCTTAGTATGTAGAGTGGCTCTTAGGGATCATGTATTCTGTTAGTGGTAAAACACCTGAGGAGTATGCTCAGCACAAAAGCCTACTATAGGAGTGCATCTTGCTTAGGATTGTGTTTCCTTACTCAGTTGGCATTAATCATGTTAGTTTCCTTCAAGTGGAAAAGTCCCCTTCCATCTCCTTTGCATTTTTTTGGCTTCTCAATGTCTGGCTCATCTATACAGCAATAGCTAAAGTCCTCATCCAGTTGTGTCTGGGTTTAGAGGTAATATCTTTTTAATAAAGTTCTTTTGCATAAAACACCTATTTCATTTTTTCTTACTATAGTTTTATCTCATACTTGATGCAACTAGGGTATCAACTCATGTATTCTTTATATTAGTCTTTCTTTTTCTGAGTTGCTACCCTTAATGGGGTTTTTTAATCACCTGGAGCCTTGTACATGTACTGCACATGTACTCAGGTAATCAATTGTTCAGCCTCCAGGTCCTTTAAGGTATAGCTATCTACCCCTACCTTCTGGACTACCTTCACAGGCCCTTGCCACAAGGATGCAAGTTTTCTCCTGCAACCATATCCTTAGTTGCTGTAGAAATAAACCTTGCTACCTGCTTTTTATACTGGAAGTGCTGGCTGGCTCTGTTCTGTGCAGTCAATTTCCTTAATCTTGGCAGCCAGGTTGGAAGAATATTCTTCTGATTGCAATTTAATCAGAGTCTGGGGTAACCTCTGAAGGTATGTGTCTGGAGATATAGTTTTAATGGTGTTTATCAAGCTGTGTAAATGTGGCAGAAGGATAGGTTGCTAGCCTATAGCAACTGGAAAGGGGTTTTCTCTTGTGCTTTATAGAAACCTATGTTATAAGCAAAGACTGCAGCTGAAAGATAGGTGTCCCATTCCATTTCATGCCAGTGGCTTAAATTACGCAAGATTTGTACCAGGCTTCCATTAGTCTGTTCCACCATACTATTCCTTTGGCAATGTTAAGATGTTAAAAGTTTTCTTTGTATACCCATTAGTTTGTTTAACCTAGTTATCATGTAGCTTGTAAATTTTGTTCCATTGTCTGTCAGAAGGGTTTGCAGACAACAATACTTGTACTAATATTCTCCAATAAAAAATTTGGCTATGGTCAGTGATAACTGAATTGGAATCACTTTTTCTTCCACCCATTTAGTGAGCTGATCCACTGCCACTATTATAAACTTGTCTTTGCCAGTGCTCAATTGCAGAGGCCCAACTATGTCTATTGCAATGGTGTGTAAAGCAAAACCAGGTTGGATTGGGCAATGCTGATAGCACAAGACTTTCAGTTTCTCTATATTGCAATTGTGACAAGCAGCCAATGTTTCTGCTACTTCAGAGTGCATCCCTTCCCAGTAGCAGTGTTGCTGCAGAAAACTCAGTGCCTTATGAATGCCTCCATGACCTACAGTTTTGTGGCCTGATACAATTACATATGTATGTAGTGAAGGTCTGATTTAAGGTAATCATATGTCATTGTGAAGTTTGAACAGCTTCTTGTCCTTGCCCTTAGTGTTCCCAGAGAGGTTTTTCATAATTTTCTTTATCTCAGATAGCCCCTCCCCCCCACATAAAAGGCTTCATCATCAACTTATTGTAAAGCTCATCTGCTGCTGAGGGACCCAAGGCTATGGTTGGGAGCTGGGATAGAAAGTCTTCATTCTGATGTGCCACAATGACACAGTATAGAATCTTGTAGTCAAAAGCTTGCAACTTGATAGCACAGCAGGCTAGACAACCTTCAGGATCCTTCAGCGTTTTAAGTCATTTAAGTGACATGTGATCAGTCACAACAATAAAATAAACACCATGTAGTTAAAAACAAAATTGTTGGTAGGCATATATCACAGCCAATTATTCTTGCTCAGTAACTATATAATTACGCTCCTGACAATTCAGAGTTCTAAACAGTAGCCTACTGGATGTTCCATGTCTTTATTGTCTATCTGTGACAAGACTGCACCTATTGCTGTGAGACTTGTGTCTGTGTGGACAATAAAATATCCAATTAAAATCTGGATAGGCCAATACAGGCTTGGTGACAAGAGTAGCCTTTAAATCCTTAAAGGCTTGTTAAAATCCAGGAGTCCATGCAAACTTGACCTCATTTTTCAAGGGGTTGAAAAGATTTCCTCTCAATCCAGAAAAATTTAGAATGAAACACCTATAGTATTCTATCATCCTCAAGAATACCTGGATGTCCTGTTTTCTAGTTAGTTGTTGCATATGGTTAATTATATCTACCTTTGAGGGCACTGGTCTAAGACCATCCTTGATTATTATGTACCCTGTTAATTTGAGATACTCCTTAAAAAAGTTGCACCTCCTAGGTTCCGCTTTAAATTATCCACAATAAAGCGCTGAAAGACTACTTCAAGGTGTTCAATATGTTTTTAAAAGGTTCTGGAGTTGACATTGATGTTTTCAAGATACACCAAGACACAGGAAAACTTTAGGCTTCTCATTACTGAGTCCATTACACGCTGGAAAGTGGCAGGTTCATTGGCAAGCCCTGATGGTATAAACGCCATCTGGAAAAGACCTTACTCAGTTATGATTGCACATTTCTCTTAGTTCTCAGTGGGTTGGTCTATTTTCCAGTACCACTATATAAGGTATGTTGTCCTGAAATAATGAGCTCTACCCAGCTTATCAAGTGTGTCATTGATGTGCAGAATAAGGTAGGAGTCATTCTTGATCACTGAGATCAACTTCTGATAGTCCATGACAACTCTGTTAGACCCATCTTTCTTCTTTACAAAGAGTAAAACAACAACCAAGGGCTTATACTAGGTACCAGAAGTCCTGCAGACAAGAGTTTCTGTAGTTCTTCATTTACCATAGGCTGGTTGGCCTGACTTCTGTGAATGAGTAAAAAACAGATAGGGGCTGTGCCTTGGGTGGCCAAAATGCTTTCTACCCCTAGTGCCTTCCCAAGGATGTGATCATTTTTATCAAAAACGGCTTTACATTTATCAAAAAGGTTTAAAGCCTGATTGTTATGAGGTTCAGTTGATTCTTGAAGAAAATTATGCAGAATTAACAACAGTACTGTAGGGTTGTTGCAAAGAAGCACAAATTCACTGAATTTCCCAAAAGGAACCACCTCTGATAGTCTAGATTTTTCTTCCAGCTGCAGGTGGCCCAGGAGCTGGTTTTTCTTAACCTTTGTGGGGTTATTGGAAGAGTTGTCAGGGAGGAGCAGTATTTTCTCACTAGAGGGAATTAATATCCCTGAGGATATTCATGGTTTGAGACGTGAGCTGTTGTGTAATCCATGGACTTCACTGTGTAGCCTCTTTGGAAATACTAAACTAAGACCAGTATTATGTATCACCTGTGACCCATGTGATATCACAAAATCACTGGAAGTGTAGAGCTGTATTCTTTTGTATTACTTGGTTTCCAAAGAAAGCAACCTGAACTTTCTTTGCCAAAGTGTATAAGTCACAGGCAGGTAAACATCAGTGCATTCCCTGTTAACGTGGTGGAATTTCTTTGTTGGAGGGTCCTTGGATCTGTCACCATAATAAAACATGGGAACTGGATGGCCTAGGATGCTAAAAGTACTATCTTGGTGGTTGATGATAGTTCCATATGTAGTCATAAAGCTAGTCCTAATCAATATTTTATAATATTGTTACAAAGGACTATTACAGGAGCAATGACCACCAGCTTACTAAACCAAAGTGGGAGGGAAGAGTATGCACCCATAGCTTTGGTTATGTCAGGGCCAGCAGTGCCAATTCCCTCATCATAGTCTAGATCTGGGGCTAATTTAAGCTTCTTGACCTTCCTGGTCAAAACAATATTCCCTGGAGCTCTAGAGTCTAAGATTGCTTGGACCCTAAGCTTGTAAACCACCAGTTTGATATATGTACAATAATATCAATCCCCATAGTTTAGGGATTTTTTTGTCACCTTGTATATCTAGCCCCTTAAAATTCAAAAGGAAGGCTTCCAATGCAGAGGTAAGCTTAGGCTTAAGAGATTAAGGGTATCAAGAGTGGTTGAGACTTGCATAGAGCGTAGAATCTGTGCCAGCTTCTTAACGCTATCAATTTTGTGTGTTACTTCACTAAAGGGTTATGATAGTTGTTCAGAGTAAGGAATGGATACAGTCTCAATTGATTTCTGAGAGGGAAAGGATTCCGTACAGATGACTTGTCTTCTTGTGACAGCGTTCACAGCTAGGACTCAGTGTAAGAGATCTTTTTACTTTCTCTTCATCAGGCAAGTATTGCTCATGACAGGCGCCCAGGTCTATCAGGCTGGTGTCTTTTACTGGCAGACTTCCAACAACAGGATTAGGGGAAGGGGATGGAGAGGGGTTGTTACTGTTAGCAGTCAGGGTTCTTCCTCAACCTTACTGCTTAGCAGGTTTTTGCCTCCTCTTCACTGTCATCATCTTCTCCCAATTATTTGTTGTCCTCTTCAATTTCTTTGTTGCCCACATGGTAGATGCTAGACTTTGGTTAATTTGCAATATCTTGACAAGTGTCAGGTTAGCCACACTTGAAGCAGTTTTGGTTGCTGTTAGCAACAGGGGTTGGCCCAGTGGGGAATTTCTTAGGGACATTTTATCCCCAAACTTGGGCTTAGAGTCTAGTACCAGAGTACACTTATTGTCACAGCCCATGCCAGAGTCCGGCTGGACTCCCACAGGGGAGGCAGGCTAGGCCTGGAAGGACATGTACATAATTGGCGCTATTCTGACCAGGTAATTCACTGCTGTAGCTAGGGGATGCCAACTTACAGTATGGGGCACAACTTGGTTGGCCATCCCCAATACTGTGATGTAGACAGACCTAACTTACTGAAGTCCTGGGAAGGAGGAACAGTTGGCAGAGGGGATTAAGAGGAATCTCCTACATAGTAGGCAGAACAGTCACTATATGGTGGCCAGGAGGGAGATTCAGATGGTGGGGATAGAAGAACTCCAAGTCAAGAGCGCAAGGTGGTTTACCCAAAATGGCAGGAGAAAAATCAGGAGGGAACTGATAGGTGCAGTTATATTGTGTAGTATATTCACAAATAGACAAAAACAGAATAATTATATTGGTGTAAAAATAGATAATTACTGCAAGAAAGTAATGTGTCCTGCTAATAAAGCCGTTTATTTTATGATGTCAACAGTGAGGAGGGCTTTTACTCCTCACTACTTATACTTACTGGTTAATGTGTGGCCTTTGTGCCACCGGAGATCTGGTGGCATTGAATTTCAGTATTGCTTAAAATTTTATCAGGAATTTGCGCACTTGAGCCTGGGAATAGATATGCATTGGCTGGCATAACAGGAACCTTGCTTGGGCTGCATCAAGCTGAGGTGCCACAGCTATTAATAGATCTGATAAGCAATTGATTACCCATCTGAGCAAACAAAAAATTGCTCTCCTGATGTACCATTTCCCAATAGTACATGGTCCTAGATTTATCATCACATTTGATGCCAGAGTTTTGAGGCTTGCGGGCCTCTTACAAATCCCAGGCCATTTGTTATTTTAAAAGAGGGAATTTACCTCTGGAAGGCAGTTGGTAAGGTTTTACACACAGTTGGCTGTACTTTTCCCAGAGAGGCTAGTTGATTGTCCAGGGCATTCTGGGTGTTGACACTTAGTATGAGAAAGGAACATCAAATTGCTCCTTAAATAAACCCAAATGGAACATAAGCTTGGGAATAGTTCTGGCACCATAGATACATGATTTAAGGGCAATCAATAGTTCTCTGTTTGGTTTAACATAGTTTAAAAATTCACCTTTTACATCTAAAAAAGTTGTGGCTCCCATAGATACCAAGGTTTGAGCCTCCAAGTAAAAGCATTCAAAGAAATCCATTAGGTTTACCCTTCTTTATCTTTCCTTTGGTGAACTTCACTATTTGGAAACATATAATGCTTCTTCACTACTAAAATCTACAAATAGCGCACACAAGACATTCTCATGTGTCCAGCCTTGTTTTAGGATAGTGAAGCATGATAAAACTATGTGTTTCTGAGTCCAAGCAGTCAAAGATAGCTGTGTTTTTTATTGCATCATCAGCTTTGTACATGGATTTGTTGTCTAGTTGAAGAAATATGTGTATATTGTCTTTTTTTGAACTTTGGAAAGTTAGCTGGTTTAAAATTCTGGATCACCATAGAACTGATTTGTCTGAAACCTCTGCAAGGCGGGGAGGAAGTAGTGTCATTGCTCACCACTCAGTATTGTGCTTATAAAGCTGTGTCTCTAGACTTGTGGGAGCACAAATAGAGGAATCTGCTGCATCTGGTAAATGGGTTTTGCTACTATCAAGGACTGGCTCTACCACAAAGACCTTGTGTGTAGTCCAACCCATGTTTTCCGCATCACTTTTGTAGCTATAAAATACTAAGTTGTCTTCTAATAGAGCTTTGCCAGCGCTGGATAAAGTGCTGGGTATCTCTTGATACTTTCCTGAGAGTGGCGGCTATTGCTTCCTTGCATGTTGTAGTAAATTGTGCAATTAATGCTATTCTGATATGGCCTTCAAATATTGACAGTTCCAAAGATTTGGCTGCATTTGCTTTCAAGTTTGGAAATTCCTTGCCTTCCGCAAATAGGTCTGGCTCAATATCCACCCATTCCAGATTATTGTACCTGTCTGTGATTGATCCTGGTATGATTTCATCCCAACGTGACCCCCTCAGCCACACTGTCTTACTAATTAGTGATCACTGTCCCTTGTCTAATATTTAAAGTAGAATCATTACTCCTAATAAAGACAAGTTTATCCACATTTGCGTTGGCTTTGATAATCTTCAAGCTTTTCCTGTCCTTTCTGCCAAAAGGACTTTTACATCTTGTTTTCCAGGAAATCAAGATACATGCCCTTAATTTTACCCTGAAGGCTAACCAAAGGCTAGCTTCAAACCTCAAATCTTTTGTTATAAAGATTTCCTGCTGTGTCCTCCTGGATGTTGTCCCCAGGAGCCAAACACAACAAAATGATGCTCACTACAGGGGCTACAAGCCCCTCTGTTACCCCGTTCCCACACACATTTTCTGGTCCTTCTTCCTTTGTTTCTGAAGTACCCAATCAACCCAAAGTTTCTAGTCCTCCTCTAGAATAAGACATCACCAATGCCCCCTCAAATCCTATGGTATTGGTTCTGTCTCCCAGGCCCGCATGGGCCCCCCTTCCCACTTTCTCTCTCAACTACAAGCAATCTCGTGCTACTGCCCTCACCCTTCTCCATTCTAGCATGGTTGCAATGCACTCTATCCCTGGCCTCTGTCCCAGGTACACTTCTGAAGACCTGTACTCCTTCCTTTTGAACTTTGGTCTCCCCCCCCCACATTGATGGAATCCATGGATACTATTGGGGTGATGGTCAACCAGTTCATCCAACCTGCCCTAGTTCACCACCAACTTGCCTTAGGATCCCAGAATCAACTATTAGATGCTGTAGCCACCGCTGTCTCAAATAACCATGCTCAAAATATGGCCTATCAAGAATGGTCACACAGTCTCTTTGCGTGTATTTCTGACAACCAGCGCAACTCACTGGCGTCACAGAAGTACTTAACCGCCTCCCTGAACTCCCTTTTTTCCTTGCTCCCTGGATACATAAAGGACCAACTATGCAAATTGGATGAACATCAGGAAGCGTGATGTGAGCAAATTGAGGCCTTTCTGCTAAACTATTATCAGGACTTTGAGACTCTGGTTAGTGAACTTAATCAATTCAGGGAGCATATCAACTTGCAACTTGAATTGATGGGAGCTCATGTTGATACTTGGGGCCGCCATCTGCAGCATCAATACGGTCTGGATAAGGCTGCACTAGGCAACACTCTATACCAGGTGCAAAATTATGTGGATTACAGGGTAGCGTCTATTGAGGTGACTCCTCCCGCTCCTCCTGTTGAGGCCTATATGATTTTGAAACTAAGGTATGGGAGGCAATCACCAAACTCAAGGCTACCACATGACTTCAAGCTTCTGTGCAGAGCCCCCCTCCAGTCAAACCAATGCCTGGCCCTTGTATTGCATCCTCACTGATCAGGTGGCTACCTTACAAGGTGAAATCAAGTACTTAAGACAGCGCCTCTCTAATTCTGAGGGCTCTTCATCTGAATCTGAAGATGAAGAGGAAGATAAAGTTGTTAATACTCACGTTCATGACAATCATGGTTGTTGCCCTGGTCTGGAAGGTCAACCGGGGTCAACTGTGCGCTTGCATTAGATCATCTTGCAGAAGTGACAAATGATATAGCTGATAGGCAAGACGCATAGGAAACAGAGGTCCAAAACCTCTCCTGTTTATACTGAGACCCTAAATGGATAAGTTGCCTCATTGGTTGCTCAGGCCAATACTTTGGCTACTTGTGTCAATGGGATTGCTGGCACCTTGGCAGTACAACAAATCAAGATTGACAAATTTGGAACTGCTGATGCCACTGCTAGGGATATTAGTGAACAGAACAGCTCTACCTTGGATACCCTAGAGGAAAGCCTTCAACTCCTCTGAGCTAGACAACCTGCTGCTGAATCCAAAGATTGAAGGCAACCCTCATATTAACGTCCTCAACCCTGGTGAAAACAGTCAGTCCTCGTCCTTGTCTATTGATCCAAACTACAAACCAACCTTCAAAAAATATTTGATCAAAAAGCCCCTACCATTGCTGCCTTTCTAACAATTTACAAAAATGCAATATGTAGGGCTACTGACAAGCTCAAGAAGGAATACATCCTCACCTGTCTCCTTCCACTTGCCAAGAAGTGGTAGTCCCTGAGCTCCTCTCCATTGTCATTTGGGAGGACATGAAGCGCATCCTTATTGAGGATTTTGGGGAGATCTCAGCTTGGAGGTCAAAAAGGATGCATTTATGCACATTGCCTTTAAGCCCAAGAAAACCCTGGCTGCGTTTGCAGATTATTTCTACATTGAAGGCCAGCAGTTAATCACCAGCTGACAGTTATCTCCTCAGGAAGTATACACAGCTTGTTCAAATGCATTGAAGGTTAACCAGCTTCTATACCTACACTTTAAGGCACACAAGGCTTTGCTCACTACCATGAAGAGAATTAGTACTCTCTTAAAAGACATGCATTTGACACATGGAGGTACAGTGATACATGAAAATAAAGCTAGCAATGCTGGGGCTACCTCTTATGCAGCGAGCATAATGACCCTGGGTGCTGGTGACAGGCTAAGAGGCAAGGCTGCCATAACTGTGGCCAAATCAGGCACCACTCTTGTACTTGCACTAATCCTTGAGTGAAAGGTTGTGATCCCAAGGAGCAGGCGGGAAAAGAGAGCTCAACTTAGAAACAGAGACACTCTCTGCTGACCAATCTCCCCTGTCTCCCCCTGATCCTCTGTCTGATGAGAAAGCTACTTCTTCCTCTGGCCCAACTATCCTTTATCTATTTTAAAACTCTCCAGTGATTCAGAGCCTGAGGATTCTGATAGTGAAGATTCTGATAGTCATGGCTATTTGTTTCTGGCTGTCCCAGAAACCATCCCTTTACCATACAAACTTTGCTCTGGGAATACCACCACCACTTCCTGAATACCTGCAAGTGAAGCAAAGTCTATGGTGGCTTGCCCTTACCTAGCTCAAGCCCATTGACCTCCCATCTTGGTACACTCTTCTGAGGAAGCAGCTGAGCTAGCTGAAGCTCTCTTTCAAAATGTGACTGTATCTCTCCCACTATAGACTGTATATAAGGAGATTCCTGCGTTACAGTGCATGATAGCTAAATGGGAAAAGGAGCTAGAGGCTGCGCAAGATGTGTTGGCAGTCTTGCCCCCTTTGGGAAAGATACAACCCGTGTAAAATTCAATCCAAAAGGTTAATATCAAAGCCATCTTGGACACGGGGTCTCCAGTCAACGTGGTATCTTCCAAACTAATGAAGGAACTTAAGTTGGCCCCCAACCTCAACTACACACAGTTGTATGGCACAGCTGGCATGGCATAAAAAGGGCCATTAGTGCCTACTCTGCTTTATCCATGAGGTTTGGGAAACTCCTTATTGCTTCCCCCGCTGTGGTCCTCAGGAACAAAAGCAATGACCTCTTGGTTGGTACTCAACTCCTTTGAGAATATAATGGGACTGTAAAATTATGAGATGGATACCTTTTGCTCTTGGGATATATGGTTCCTTTGATTTTTGAGGAACCTCCACGCCTTCCAGGAAAACATCTTAAAACTTGCATGCTTGAGTATCCCATGGGTATCTTCTCTCTCAAGTATAGGACTCACTCCTCCAACATGCTTAACCCTCCTTATTCCTGCCCTGCAGAAGAAGGGGTTCCTCTGCTAGCACCAGCAGCTATCATATCCCCCGGGCTCTCAAGTGGTGATTGATTCCAAGATTTCTTATGAGCTACCTGAAAAGTCATTCTTGGAACTTTACTCACTGAATCCTTAAGCTGTACAGAGCCCCGCCTGTGTCCTGGGATCTTAGATCAAACCCACAAAGAGCCTGTACATTTACTGCTTACCAACCTGACAGCCCTGCCCATGCAGGTGACCCGAGGCCAGGTTGTTGGGCATGGCCGTATACTGGGAGCAGAACAAGTGGCCTCCCTCTACCCCTTCAGAACTTTCAGTGATTTCAATCTACCTGAAGGAAATCCTCAAGTTCTCTCCTTGTTCACTGCTGCTGATTCCCCCAACTGTCTCTTGTTCAACAAAAAGACGTGTTGGACCTGCTCAATCAGTTCAGCAACATCTTTGCCTCTGGACCTACGGACTATGGCCTAGCTAAAGGAGTCATCCATCATATTGATGCTGAAGATGTGCCTCCTTTTGTGCCAAATCATACCTTGTAGTAGGGTGGAGGATGCTCAGGTGTCTAAAGAACTCAAGCAACTCCTGGACGCTGGGTTACTAGCTCCTTTCCAAAGTCCTTGGGCCTATCCTTTACTGATCCTCAAGAAGAAAGATGGCAGACATCACATTGTAATGGACTATTGCCGCCTAAAATCTCTCACTAAGAAAGACTCATACCCCTTGTCCAGAATTGACATTGCTCACAGACGGCTGGGTGGTTCAAAGTTTTTCTCAGCAGTGGATCTAGCTTCTGGATACTGGCAAGTTGACTTATCTCCTTAAGATCAAGAAAAGGCTGTGCTTATCACTTCAGAAGGCCTTTTTGAACCCACTCAAATGCCACAGGGACTCTGCAATGCCCCTGCCACATTTTAGCTGGCTATGGACTCCATCCTAGGAGACCTAAAGCTCTCTTGTGTCCTTGTATACCTTGATGATATCACTGTGTTCAGTGCTACCTTTATCAATCACTTGGAACACCTCAAGGCTGGCTTCATCAAGATTTGCAAAGCTGGCTTGAAACTCAAACCCTCCAAGTTCTCCTTCTCAAGGAATGTCTTGAATTTTTATGTCATGAGGTCATTCAAACTGGAATCTGCCCCATAAATAACAAGGTGGAGGCCATTGACAAGATGCTACCTCCCACAAATCTTTGAGAGGTTCATGTATTCCTTGGTATGATGGACTACTACCGGCAGTTCATACCTGACTTTGCTGAACTGAGTGAACCCCTTGTCCAACTTCTTCACAACGTCCCCTTTGAATGGACTGACAGCCAATAGCAAGCATTTAAAGTGTTGAAGGCCAAGCTTAAAGAGACTCCTATCTTAGTCTATCCTGATTATGATAAATAGTTTATCTTGTATAATGATGCTAGTGGAGTAGCTGAGGATGCCATCCTTGCCCAACTTGACAATGAAGGTGTGGATTGACCTTTAGCCTACTTGCCAAGGGTCCTCAATAAGCACAAGAAGAACTACAGCATCACTGAGAAGGAATGTTTGGCAGTGCTGCATGTGGTGAAACAGTTTTGGCACTACATTTATGGTACCTACTTCATGTGTTCACAGATCACTCCTCCCTCAAATGGCTGCAACAGCTAAAGGAACCTGAAGGTCAACTAGCGTGTTGGGCTCTGAGTCTAAAAGGGTATGATTTCACTATGATACACCGTCCTGGGGCCCAACATCAGAACACTGATGGCCTGTTAAGAATGCCAATCCTAACTATCTATCCTGCTGACGCTGATTGTCTATACAAGTTAAAAGGGTATCCTGACTCTTGGACCATTGATCCAGAAGACATCCGCTTGGCACTACAGACTATATCCAAGGACACTATAATTTGCAATAGACAACTATTCAAAAAGGTAACAAGGCCTAACTACCCTACGTTTGCCCTAGCATGAGGATAGCCATTATCCTCCAAGCGCATATTGACACTGGCCATGGAGGAATAGCAAAGACTCATGACTGGTTGTGCAAGAACTTCTACTGGGAGAACATGTGCCTCCTGATCCCTGATGTCCTTGCCTCCTGTCATTCCTGTCAGCTCCAACGCCCTTGCCTGTCCCAACACCAGTTCAAACTCATCCCCCCAAAGCATGCCTTCCATACGGTGAGTATTGATGCTGTTGGGCCTTTCCCTTGGTCTAGGTTGGGAAGTCAGTTTATCTTGATTGCTGTAGATCACTTTAGCAAGTGGGTTGAAGCCAAAGCGTCAAAAGATAAGACTGCTAAGACCACAGCTACTTTATTGCTGCAAGACATTTTTTATCAACATGGCTGCCCTCAAGTCCTGCTTTCCTAAAATGGTACCAACTTTAATGCTTGCCTCATCACTTCTATTGTCAAAGATATGGGGACTCACCAATTGTTCTCTGCGCCATATAACCCCTCAACCAATGGAACTGTCAAACAAGAAAACTCCACCCTGGTATCTGTAATTTAGAAACTCACACTCTCTGATGCTGCCAATTGGGATATGTTCCTCCCTGCTGCCTCTTTGCTTACCAACTCATTAGACATCATGTGACTGGCTAGTTCCCTTTTGCCATGCTGTATGGACGTGAGACTGCTACCCCCTCAATCTTGGGACCACCCTTAATCAAATTTGATGTGTCTGCAAATCCTGAGGCCCATGTTAAAGACTTAATCTATTGTAATATCAACATCCAAGTGACAGCTTATTCCACTGCTTATAAGGTCAAGGCTTTGGAGCTCTCCCCATTCAAAGCTGCTAGAGCCCCCCTCCCTGAGTATCAAGTAGGTGATCTAGTTCTCTACTACCAGAATTGTACAGGTGGTAGAGCCCAGAAGCTGGATTTCCTCTGGGTTAGGCCCTGTGAGGTCACCTTTAGGAAGGGTGTTGAGTGTACCGTGAAACTACTGTCTTCTGAACATCCTTTTTCCTACGTTCAATCCAAATTTTTCCTTAAATATCAACTCCCTGTGTCCAATCTTAAGGGGGGAGATGTTGTAAATTGCGCAATTAATGCTATTTCAATATGGCCTTCAAATATTGATAGTTGCAAAGATTTGGCTGGATTTGCTTTTGAGTTTGGAAATTCCTTGCCTTCTGCAAATGGGTCTGGTTCAATATACACCCATTCCAGATTATTGTACCTGTCTGTGATTGATCCTGGTATGACCTCATCCCAATGTGACCCCCTCAGCCACTCTGTCTTCCTAATGAGTGATCACTGTTCCTTGTCTAATATTTAAGTAGAATCATTTCTCCTAATAAAGACAAGTTTATCCACATTTAGGTTGGCTTTTATAATGTTCATGCTTTTCCTGTCCTTTCTGCCAAAAGGACTTTTACATCTTGTTTTCCAGGAAGTTAAGGTATGTGC
Source organism: Entomophthora muscae (assembly GCA_014839935.2). Lineage (NCBI taxonomy): Eukaryota > Fungi > Entomophthoromycota > Entomophthoromycetes > Entomophthorales > Entomophthoraceae > Entomophthora > Entomophthora muscae. The sequence goes on along the minus strand of QTSX02005905.1, from coordinate 28,019 downwards.
CCTTAATTTTGCCTTAAAGGCTAACCCAAGGCTAGCTTTGAATCTCAAATCTTTTGTTATAAAGATTTCCCTCTGTGTCCTCCAGGGTGTTGTCCCCTGGAGCCAAACACAACAAATGTGGTTACTTGCCAGGATCTGCTTCATTTTCTTTTGTAGGAGCATAATTCATTGCATTGAATCTGGACTCCTTTCTTTTTTTTTAATTGTCAGGTTTGCTGCTTGAAGATCATCCTCAAGAATCTCAATTCTTTGGACATGCATTTTTAAATGGTCTTGTTTATCTGTTGCTAACTCTGATGTTGATCCCCCACTACCTTGATATAGAGGTGGAAGGTCTCAGTATGTCCATGACTTTGTTCAAGAAGCTTGCCCTGCATCATAAGCTTGTGGCTGAGCTGGATATATCCTGTTATGGATTGGCGTAGTTCCTTGTCCATGGGACCCACATGCCCAGATAGTTCAGTCATATCTCTTTGAATCATGAATATATTCTGATTCTTGGTGCTGTGGGGGACCTTTTCTTTGATGGCTTTGACAGCACAGCAAAGGGCTTCAATATTGCTGTTTTCCTTTGAGGAAAGCTTGTCCTCAATTATTCTAACTACACATCTAAGTGATTCAATTTTCTCACATAGGAATCAAAAGGTGTCTTTAGCACCATTTACATGATGAGTGACTGTACTTAGCCAGTTGTTGCTTATTTCTTTATGATTGAGGAATGCTACCATCAATGATACTATGTATCTGAAATCTATGGAGTATTTTTTGGCTTGGTCCATTGTCTTCATCTGGAGATGCAACTGCTTGGGAGTGAAACCTGTAAAGCTGCAGAATTTTTCCTTTGCAGGAGTGCCACCCAATGAGATGATTGTCATTCTCTCTTGTGCTGCTCTGTTCTGAGTTGCACCTCTTTCTATCTTGCTGATGGCCTGTTCCAGCTGTTGTGGGTTTTTCTATGTTAATGTTGACTTCTAGAGAGACTTGGACAGCCAAATGGAGGAAGGCCTGGTTTTTCATTAGTTGGAGATGTTGGATATCCATCATGTACTGGCTGAACAAGATGAGGTTGTTGTGGATCCCATACTGCACGCCAGCTAGTCTGCTGGTTTTAAGAAAAAAGCCCTTCAGGATGATCTTACAGATGTCAGAGGAAAGCCTGGAGAAGCTTTTCTCTACTACCTTCCTGGGAAAAAAGGAACTTGCCACTGAGGCAATGTGCAATGTTGTTTAAATTAATAAAATGATCACCAATTGTTGTAACTGTGATAGGGGTTATTGTGGTTTTATTTTTCTTTACTTAAATCATGACTTATTTTACTTATCAAAGACTAAGTTGAATGTTTTCTAATCTAGTGCTTATAATAATGTGTAATAAATGTAATAAATGTAATAATTAATCTTTTATTAAATGTTAAGTACAGAAGTTATATAGTGAAGGGATATACAATTATTGCCACAAACTCCAAGATCTTCTTGTAATATATTCCAATCCTGTTGCAATCTTAGCCCAATATTAACTTATAATTGGGTGATCATAATTAATTTTGAATAATCTTACAACTATGGTTGATTGACTGTACTATCCTTCATCCAGGACAAGAGTGCCGGTCACCCTATTGCTCACCAAGCTCAATGGATCAATGTTATTTACAGTGAGGAATTTTTTATATTCAATCAACATATGACATGATTATTTCAAACTCCCTATCAAGGCTATACTGTAAACATATACTATTCACTAATGTAGACTCAATTAGCCTATGTTAATTATGGAGAATCTCCAAGAGGAGTTTCTACCTGATACACCAATGGATGTCCACAAGAACTTCCTTAAGAACAATCATCTGTTAAAAAACATATATGAGTCTCTACACTGCATATTATCAAGTAGCAATACAGTGCCATACATGCCGTCAACACAAACAATTAGCACAATCATTTGCTACGGCAGATTTTGGCCACACACTTAGTAGAAATCTGCATGAATATCTTAAGACTCACTACTAGTGGACCAACATCTTGGACAACATCAAAGAGGTGCTTAAACACTACAAAGTATTTGAAAAGTACACACACTCCAAGGCACTCCTCCAAAATCAGTAATACTAGTGTCAATTACCCAATCATTCAAGGTATGGGCACTGGACATTCTGGTACCCATGCCCAGAGATAAAAAGGCAAAAAAGTACATTATCACATCTTTCAACTATGCAACTATGTAATGTAGAACAATTCACAAAAGGTCTAAAAGGTCACAATAAGAGACAATTTATTGTCAAAGAAATCATAGCCTAGCTTGGGAAACCCAAGCTCCTAATAATGGACAGAGAAGCTGAACTTAATGCTATTGACACCAACATCTACCTTTTTAAAAATGGAATAAAGCAAAAGTTGCCAGCCCCTATCACCCACAAGCAGATGAAAGAGTTGAAAGATCAAATAGTTCCTTTGTGGAAGCCCTCTGTAAAAATTTGCTAAAGACCCTTGGCTTTGGGCTGACATGCCCCCAACAGCACTAATGGTGTGCAGAATTTGATTAAATCACAATACAGGAAAACCCTATATGAACTTGTCTATGGGCACAAAACTGCCATTATCAGTACTAAAATAGGGCCACAGTTATCTCTACCCAAGAAATTACCAGCCAACAATGGCTCTGGTGTACAACACACCAGAAAAGACCAAGAAAGCAAGGAAAACAAAAGAATTGAGAGAGTAAACCCCCATACAACAGTAACAGTTTCAATTTGGAGACAAGTTTTGGGTTTCCAACCACAAATTGTACAAATTGAAACCAGGGCTATGAGGATCAAGAATTGTCATGGAATACAAACCAAACAACACCTACTTCATTAAAGGAATTTGTGCATGTACTGAATTTAAACTCATGCATCATGACCAACTCCACCTTTGAAAAGCAAGAACAGTACATCCTAACTCTTAAGAACTGTCTCCAATGCAAAACTGGATCAATACCAAGTCCAAATCCACAACACTCTCAAGATAAACCCTAAGGTCTCATCTTCTAGCACCACAGCAAAAGATGATACAGCATCTTTGATTACTCTCTCCTGAGAAAGTAATTCCCCAAGTGATTCCCCAACTAATCATTAAGTTGGTGGCACTCTTATCAATTGCTCACTATTACATGGATCAAAACTTTCAAGTCCTAAGAAGACATTACAGAAACAAGCCTCATGACTGCCATTACTACATGAAAAGCATATGTTTACTGTGATACTATATAATACTCTAAGCTCTTATCAATAAAATATCATTATTGTCAAGTATATACTTTTGGGAAGTATAGTAAACAAGATAAAGGGAAAATCAAGAAGAGAATGATGCTTTATTTGATATGAATATAGGATAATATATAGTATCATGGAAAGCCACATACTGTCCATGTACGTCATGGAAGTCATGGGGCTTATCTGAGTAATGTTCTTATTAAGTCTGAGGCTTATTCAAGTTGTGTTCTGCTTATTATCTGGATTGTTTGATCCCCATAATAGATGATCAAATGATAGTAAGGCCACCATATTAATGATTAGTCAGTGAGCCATTTAGTGACTCATTTGGTGAACTACTTGGGGCATTAAGTCCCCAAGAGGGAGTAATCAAAGATGTTGCAACATCTCCCCCTGGGGTGCTGGAAGGTGGAACATTGGGGATTTTCTTAAGAGTGTTGAGGATACAGGCTTGGTACTGATCTAGTTTGATGTTGAGGACAGGGAGTCTGGAATTGTGTTATGTGGTTCCTGCTTTGCACAGGTGGAGGCAATTGTGGTGCATGTGCTTTAGTTTGTTTAGAGTTCCAATTCTCTTGATGAAGAAGGTGCTGTTGGGTTTAAATTCTATGACAATTCCTGATCCTCATAGCCCTGATTTCAATTTGTACAATTTGTGGTTGTAAATCCAGATTTTGTCCCCAACTTGGAATCTTTCTTGTTTTAGTGGGTTGCCTCTCTCTCAATTCTTTTTTGTTCCATGTCCTCCTGGTCTTTTCTAGCACACTGTATATTGGGATCACTGTTGTCTGGCACCTTTTTAGGTAGAGGTAATTGTGTTTCTGTAGTTGTACTAACAAGGGCAGGCTTTTACTCATAGACAAGTTTGTACAGTCTTTTACCTGTCTTGCAGTTGACTTGTGTTCTGCATACTATGAGTGCTGTTGGTAACATATTGACCCAGGCTTTTGGATTGTTGGCAGATAACTTACTGAGGGCTTCTAATAGTAAGCTGTTTAGTTGTTCTACTCTTCCATTTGCTTGCGGTGATATAGGCTAGCTGTGATGTGTCTTATTCCATTTTTGGCAAGGTAGATATTGGTGTTAATGGCCTTAAGTTTGGTGCCTCCGTCTGTTATCAGGAGGTCAGGCTTTCCAAACTTAGCTATGATTTTTTTGCCAATGAATTGTCTTGTGTCATTGCATTTGTGCTCTTTTGTGGCTTGTGCCACAAACCACCTGGTTGCATAGTTGATGGCTGTGATGATGTACTTCTTGCCTTTGCTTTCATCAGGCATAGGTCCCACAATATCTAACAACCATACCTTGAAGGGCTGTGTGATGGATACAGGTACTACTGACTTGGGTGGAGCGTTGGTTTGGGTGTACTTTTCACAGACTTTGCATTGCTCCAGTGCTTCCTTGATATTGTCCAACATGGTGGGCCACCAGTAGCATTTCTTGAGGTATTCATGCAAGTTCCTGCTATGGGTGTGTCCCAGATCTCTGTGGTATCAAAGAATTGCGTCAATCTTTTGTATTGACAGAACGTAGGGTACAGTATCATCACTTGGAAGTATTTGGTGTAGTGTGCCATATACGTTTTGAACAGGTGTTTGTTCTTAAGGACCTTCTCTTGTATTTCCATTGATGTGCCAGGCGGGAATCCTTCTTGAAGATTCTCCATGATTAGCATGGGCTAATCAGGGTCTTCATCATTGTGTAGGACATGTTTATTGTATAGCCTTGATAGGGAATCTGCAGTAAGCATTTTCTTGTCTGGCTTGTACTCAATTTGCATGGGGTACCTCTGTATGAGGCTCATTCACTTGGCTTGTTTTCTATATATGTATTGCTGTGTTTTAAAGAATATCAATGAATTGTGGTCAGTTAGCACTTTGAACATTTGTGCTCAATTCAGTTAACATCACCACTTCATGAGGCAGTGTATGATAGCTACTAATTCCTTGTCATGTATTGGATATCTTTTTTTGCCATCAGATATCTTCCTTGACTTGTATGCCACAGGAAGGAAGTCATTTTCTGCAGTTTGAATTCAGAGTACTCCTCCTATGGCTTAATCAGATACATTGGTTTCCAACTCATATATTCCTTCACAATTTGGGTATTGGAGGATAGGGGTGGTGACCATATGCTCTTTTAGTTGTCAGAAGTGTTGGTCCCTTAGTAGTGTCCACACAAACTTGGTTGTTTTATCTTTAATGGCTGACAGGGGGAAGTCAGAGCACCCCATTCAGGAATAAACCTTCTAACATACACTACCATGCCTAAAAAGGTACAGAGTTCACTTTTATTTCTTGGATATTGTATTTTGGTTATGGAATATATCTTTTTTTCTGGTTTGATTTTGTCCTTGCTGATAATGTGACCAAGGAATAGGAGTTCAGACAAGAAGAATTTGTACTTTAAAGGTTTGAAAATGAGTTGGTTTTCTTTGAGGGTGCAGTGGACTAGGCAGACATCTTCCCAGTGTCAAAACCGCAGGCTCAACCCGCCAGCAAGGTTCCAACCAAGCGGGTTTGTGACCTGCAATCCAATTATCCAGTCACTCAAAGCCAGACTAGGAAGTCAACTCAAATTAGCAAATCCAACAGCATGAACAGATGATGATCCTTCCTGGTGGATGCCTTGTTTTGGCACTTGACTCATTACCAGGATCAAGCCACCCCCTTCTTCCATCCAGTCGTGTGATCACCAATCATGTTCCTGCTATCCTTGATTCACATGAACTATATAATCACTATCTCATAATAAATATTATTATCTATCTTCTAAATATTTTTCCCTGTGTAACTCTGCTAAAAAGCACAGTTACAACACCAGTGATTTAAGGTTGGGCTGTAAATGATAATGTTGTCCAGGTAGATGATTTCTTGTTTTCCTATGTGTTTTTTGAAAACCTTGTTCATGAAGTTCATAAAAGTACTGGGAGCTTTTGTCATACCAAAATTGAGAACAACACATTCAAAGAACCTGTACTTGGTTCTGAATGTGGTATTTGGTATATCTTCAGGTTTCATGCAAATTTGGTGATAGCCTGATGTCAAGTCAATTTTTGTGAAGATTTAGGACCCCCCAGGGCATCAAAGATGTCATCAATCAGGGGCAGGGGATACCTGTTCTTAATTTTGACCTTTTTGAGTGCTCTGTAGTTGGTAACCAGGCGGAAACCTCAATCTTTCTTTGCAATAAAGAAGACAGTAGCACCAAAAGGTGACTTTGATGGTTGTATGAGTCCTTTTTTTAGTGCTTTGTCAAGGTAAGCTTTTAGGCGTTGTCTTCTTTGGTGTGAAACAGTAAATAGGTTGTGCTTTAGGTACACTCCCTTTGAGGTCAATTTTGTGTTGTATGTCGCAATCAGGGGGTAGTCCTGGCAGCATTTCTTGGAAGACAGTAGGGAACTTGTTAACTAGCTGGTCTCGGATATGGTCCTTTTCATGCCAAGTCTTGTGTTTTTAAAAGTGGATGACCTTGTATGCGCAGGTACTCCAATTGAATTTTCTAGGGTTGTTTTCCTATTCTGTTTCCATGATTTTCACAAATATATGGTCCCTAATGAGTATATCAAGGTGAGTTGGGTAAACATGGTGATGTACCTCTCCTTGTTGTATGGTGAGGTTAGCACTATCCCAGCCAATGCAAGGTTTGGTCTTTCTCATCCAGTCTAGTCCAAGTATAATGTCATACTTGGGGATTGGTATGATTGGGCCACTGAGTGTGGCTTGCACGTCTCCAATTTGGGTGGGGAAAGCTTTTGCCTCTTGAGTGACTGGTGTGCTTCTGTTATCCACCATGATGACTCTCCTGATACTGCTTTGGACTGTGAGTAATTTCATGAGGTTGGCAAATTTCTTGTTAATGTGGGATTGGTTTGCTCTAGTGTCAAATAGTGTGGTGCCCTGATATCTTCAAAAATGAAAAGAATAAGTGATGAGTTTATTTCCAGTTTGGGCGGCAAACAGTGGAGGGTTGCTGGAGGGTACTTGGATCATGGTGATTTAATCCACGTCCTGGTCCCTTTATAAGTCTTGTAGGTTGGAGGAGGGTGTGTGGTGATCCACATGTGTGCTGTTTTGCAGGCAAGGGTTGATTTGGCTTCAAATAAAGACAATATGCTGAAGAGTGACAATGTGTGGTTAGCTGGTGACGCTGTAAGCTAGTAGATAACATAGAGCTACTAGGGGTTAGTAGGGTGAGCCTAGTAGGGAACATGGTGTGTTACTCTTACTACAGTGATGGGGGATAGTCAAAGGGTTGGTTGGTGGCCTTGGTACTTTACAAGTCGGAAACCAGACAAGTAGTTAGTAATACAAAAGCGTTCAAGCCTAGAGAACAGCAAAGGGTTTAGAGTAGTAGCAACAGCAACTACTCAAAAGCAAATCCTCAACAAGTGACTTCTAGTCAAGCTTAGTTGGCAGTTTAATCAATGGGAGGAGACCAGCTTTTGCAGTTCTTATATTATACACTCAACAAAGTAATTTATGGTGTAGTTTAATATAAGGGGGGTATAACATATATTTTATTGAGAAAAGGAGGATGGGTTTAAATACTACAACTCACTTGATAACTCAAGGTAAGTTGGTCATTGCTTGGGGGTTGAGAGAGGGGGAAATGAATGTCAAACCATTAGGGATCAACACAACAATTGAGCAAGGATGGAAACAGCCCCAGTAGCACAAGGGGGTTGCAGAGGCTCAAGGATGGAGAAGTCAATCAGTTGTAACCGCAGTCTGTGAACTGTATTAATTGATAGAATTAACGCCCAGTTAGTGAAGTCCTAATTCAAAATCAAGGCAGGTGGATAAGCAATCCAGAAGCAAGTTGGTGGAGCTCTAATCCAAAGGCCAGGGTGTATGAACAATCCAAAAGTTAGTCAGACTTGAAATGATGATCCAGCGCCTATCTTAAATCATAATCAACAAGAACAACTAATATATTGGAAGGGAGATCAGGATCCTAGTACAATCAAGAAGTACCCAATGATGATCATAATTAAAGCAACCAACTGGTGATGAGTTTTACCACACATCTCCCCACATGAATAGACTATAAATGTGGAAATTTATAGAGTCTGATCAACAAAATGGAGGACATCAAGAAACTTGTTGCAGACCTGATAACCAATAAATCAGCTGTGGCAGAGGAAAACAAGACAATCACAAAAGGTCTGATCAAAGTATCCAACATGCTGGACAACTATGCCAAGGAGATGGAGGAATTGGAGCGTTTCTGACAGCAAATAACCTCCATTGCTAGTGGTAGCCAGCAAGCACGTTCAATGAGTACTTCCAGTAACTATCAGAAGGCAACCAATGTCAACAAGCAGCAAAAATCAGCAGAGCGAACCAAAAAGAAGCCTCAAATCTTGCTATGTAAACCAGTGACTCCTGTTACCAAAAATGAGAAGGAGAAGCCTTCCAATCAGCAAGACTCCACTGAGGAGACGCTCCTGAACATTCAAAAAGAGGTGTCAGCCTTCAAGAAGCTGGTCAGTGGAAGAAAATTCAAGAAGCGTACTGAGGCATTGAACCCTAGCACAGTGAAACCAATACCTGAGGTAACGACAACAACTAATGTTTTCTAATCTTCTTTAGGACACCAACATGGGATCTGCAGTACCCATGGATTTTGACAGTAATGTAGCTTGGCTAGGATCATCCTGGAAAGAACTTTTTGAGGCGTTCAAGGTTGAATTTCCTGATGGTAAGACATCAATTCCTCTTTTTTGTTGTATGGAGAACACTGCATTGTTGGCTGAACAACAGTCATACAAGGTGGAACTAGATTGATTCCTCCAGGAAGCAACTAATTTGGACTTAAGTCAGGAAGAACAAGAGAAGAACTTGGCAATCTGTTGTCCTGTGGCTCTCAGCTGGGCTTTTCCTGGCAAGTATCATATGGCTCCTCAGGTGATCTCTCTCCAGAACAGAGTAGGAAAGTGTCGTCCTGCAGAATACCAAGAGTTGTTCTTCATTACCTTGTTCCAGGAAGCTAACTTCTTGTAAGGCCAGTTGATGGGCTTCTTGTATCTCCTTACCTTGGAGATGCTATTAAAAGTGACTCATGAAAAGGACTTGTTGGCCAAGGAAATTCCTGATGTAATGAAGTTACAGCTCACAGAGTTCTTAAACAGCTGGTTAGTCAATGGGCCTCAATCAGAATTCCTGGCCAGTCCTGGGCTCTTGATCTTTGTACTCTTTGGTTCCAATTTTGGCGTGGCGTGTCTGGATCAAGTCAAGTTCCCTGATTTTCTGAACTTCTGTAAGGTTGGCTCTAGTTGTCCTCTTGAAGCCAATGTTGTTGGCAAAGCAGTGTCAATCATGCATCATCTTTGAGATGTGCTTTATTCCCTTGGGTTTGTTGTTTCTCTCAAATAAGCAATGTGCAATAAAGCTCTTCTCTCTTTTCAATTTGTTTGTTTTTCTTTGGGCTTTTTCCTTACAATAGAATTAAGGATATGGTATAAAATAGAAAAATAGAGGTAGTAAAAAATAAGTAAGGGAAGGGCGGACCCTAAACCTTAGCAAGAGGTCCAGTTGGTCTTGAAGAGTTGGCTGGACATCCTATCAGGAATTTAGCATAGACACAGTTGATAAGCTGTCTCAAGGTTAAATCCTTAAGTTTGTAGACATCATAGCCTACTTTGGCAATGACTTCACATGAGTTGGTCCATAAGCTATCTAGCTTGTTCTGTGGCTTGTGGAGTTGTTGTTGGTACATTAGAACTTGATCACTGACTTGGAACTTGGGGAGGTCTGGTAGATTCAATTGTTCTTGTGAGTAGCTTTTAACTTGATAATCCTTTATACTGTTGAACACTTGAGATTGGGTCTTCATTATTTGGTTGGTCAAGAGTTTCAGTTGTTTAGGGTATGTAGATTCACTACAGTCAGGGTTCAATGATACCAAGTGTATAGGGAGTCCAGGTTGTTGGCCATATAGCATTTTTAATGGGCTTACACCAGTTCTAGAGTGTACAGTGAATTGGTATGTCATGACAGCTGCACCTAGATGTATATCCCATGAAGAAGGCCAATCATGTGCTAGTTTCTTCAGTATCCTAACTAGAGTTCCATTAACTCTCTCAGCAGCTCCATTTGTCTTGGGTTGGTAGGGCGCTGAAGAGTTACTCTGGATTTCCATTAGGTCATGTAACCGAGGTAATATAGCCTTGAAAAAATTGGTTCCATTGTTGGTTAAGATTGTAGAAAGACAACCATGTTGTGCAATGATCTCTTGAAGTACAAACTTAGCAGTCTGTAAAGAATTAGCGGAAGCAACAGGTTGGACTTCAACCCACTTGGTTAAGTGATCTATGGCAACTATGATATACTTCACTTTTGCTGGACCAGCGCTGGGAAGTGGTCCAACTTGTCAATGGACATAGTCTGGAAAGCGTATCCAGGCAGAATGAATTGATAGAAGTGTTGGCTGGGTTTTTCTCTAAACCTAGCGCACTGGAGACATTTGTTGACATTCTGCAATATCAGTGGTCATATTTTCCCAATAAACGTATTCTGACATTGTTTTCATCATTTTTTGTATCCCATTGTGGCCTAATTGTCAGTGAAAGTCATCAAGACAAGCAAGTTGGTTGAAGGGACAACTATAGGGGAGGGTGGTACCCTTATAAATCTTGAAGAGTTTACCATCCTTTATGAATTTGTGTTGACTTAGTTGTTGAAGCGTCCTTTTCACTTTCTCTTCTAAGGAACTCCATTGGTCTGGTTGACTGATCAACTCATAAAGACTATCAAGGTCCTCTCCTAATGCAGCAACAATTGGTAGTTGGGATAGAGCGTCTCCATTTCCATGTTTGATTCCCAGTTGATAGACATTGTCAAAGTCAAAATTTTGTAGCTTGGCAGCCCATCTTTCTAGTCTGCCTTCTTGATCCTTCATCTTAGCCATACTAGACTCAAATGGTTAGTGACTACCATAAAGTGTGTTCCATGTACATAAGATCAACACTCTTTGATAGCATACAGAACAGCTAGGCATTCACATCCAGTGGTGCTATAGTTCCGTTCATGCTTATTAAGAGCTCTTGAGAAGTAAGCAACTGGATGTTCCTTGCCTTTTTCAATGGTCTGAGACAGGATGGCACCAATTGCAACATTAGAAGCGTCAGTGTGCAGAGAAAAAGGCTTGGAATAATCTGGGTATGCTAACAGAGGATTAGTTGTCAACACATCTTTCAAGGATTGAAATGCTTCCTCACATTCTTTGGTCCAATTGAAATTGGTGGAAGTTTTCAATAGATGAAAAAGTGGTTGGGCTATTTCAGCAAAGTTGGGAATGAATTGGCAATAGTAACCTGTCATGCCTAAAATTACTTGAACTCCTTTCATGTCTGTGGGGGAAGGCATCTGGGCTATGGCTGACATCTTGGCTGGGATTGGTCTAATTCCTTTGCTGGAAATGACGTGACCCAAAAATTCCAAATGAGTCTTAAAGAAAGAGCACTTAGAAGGCTTAAATTTCATCCCTTTCTTCTGAAGCCTTATGAAGACTTCCTTCAAGTGGCTAAGATGTTCATCAAATGTCAAAGAGAAAACGTTTATGTCGTCCAAGTAGATGAGAACACAACTTAGTTTAAGGTCGGCAAATGTACTATCCATGAGTTGTTGGAAGGTAGCTGGTGTGTTTGTTAATTCTTGGGGCATTCTAGTTGGTTGGTACAATCCCTCTGCTGTGATTAGGGCGCGTTTCTCTTGATCTTCTTTGGCCATTGATACTTGCCAGTAACCAGAGACCAATTCCATTGCTGAGAAGAAACATGCTCTTCTTAGTTGGTCCAGTGTTTTGTCAATACTTGGCAGAGGGTATTTGTCTTTCTTGGTTATCTGATTTAACTGTTGGTAGTCAATGGCAACTTGGTTTGTGCCATCTTTCTTCTTAACTAGCAGGAGAGGGGAAGCCCAGGGACTACTTGATGGTTTCAGAAGGCCAGCGCTTAGCAGTTGTTGAACTTCCTCACCAATTATTGCATTGTTCTTGGGTGATCAACAATATGACCTTTGATAGATAGGAGCTAAATCACCAACATTAATTTTGTGCTCAACTCTTTTTGCACAACCTAAGTCAAAATTGGATGTTGCAAAGATGTCTTTGAACTCATCTAAAAAAATTTAAACTTGGACATCTCCCCCTCAGAAAGACCAGACATCTCTTTGTGTGGAATGGCAGCCAATAATGAGTGAGTATGGGTTGGAGATGTTTTTGAAATTCCTAGTTCTGATAAGTTTCCTACATAGTAGACAGAGTCAATATCTGTGATTAGTTTGATCCTGACGTATACAATTGGTTGATGTCTTCAGACAACAATCTTCTTTGACAAGAGGTTTGTCAATAGCACCTTAAGTTCTGAATGGTTGGCTTTGTCACAAAATCCAGGGGCTGCAATTGGTTTGACCAGAAAGGGGTGAGGGAGACTGAACACATTTAGAGACATTCCAGGAGGAACATCAAACAGAATGCCTGTGCCAACAACCACTTCCATAAAAGGCTCCATCACCATAGAATGATTAGCCTTTAACTTGATGCCTGTTGCTTATTTAGCATGGGACTGAAGAGTCTTAGTATGTGGGTTGGCAAGACGGTAAGGAATCCCCATGACACCATGTGAATACTTGATTAAGGTATGATGTTGGTTGGCTTTCCCTTGTGATACCATGTATGAGGTTTGATTGTTGTTAAACAATAATGGAATAGAATAGCCCATAAGGGTTATTGTTCCAGTACCCATGGCTATTATGGCTTTGTATCTTTGTAGCAGGTTGGTACCTATTAGCATATCATAACTGGTGGATTGTAGCACAACAGCACTTGTTGTTAGGACTAGCTCACCAAATATCAATGGAATACTACTGTAGGCACCCGCGACAATGGTTTGTTGATCTCCTGCAGTAGAAAAGCTTTTGTTGTAGGCCAAGTCTGGTTTAAATCAAAGCTTTGATACAATTTGGGAAGAGACTATTGTTGTCGGTGCTCCTGTGTCAATGACAGCGCAGATTAGAGTATCAAAGACTTTAAGTTGAACCCATGTACATGTTTTGGAAGAATTGATGGTATTATTAGTGATATTACATATAGGGTTGTTTCTTAGATGCTCTTATAGCGCATCCAAGCAATCCTCAAACATAGATAGAGCTTTCAAGAAAGTCTTCATTGGGATGGGAAGAGATACATTGGCAAAAGAGTTGTTGGGGTGGGGTGGAACTTCTTTGCAGTCACTATCAGAGTCAGTCAAGGGCAGGTTGGATACAGGTTGGGACAGATAGGGACGCAAGGTTGGATCTGTGATACTAGAGTTAAGAGATTCCATTAAGGCATGTCTCTTCTCTAGTTATTGAGCCTGTACTGAATTCTTACTGGTTGGGTTTGATAACACAGCAAAGATATCAGCTAGGTCATTGGGGGGAGGTTTAGGTAGAGGTGATGGAGACTCTCTGAGTCCATCACCTATTTGTTTTTTGACTCCTTGTTGGAAGAGAAGTAGTCTTCTATGTGGACTGTGTCCTCAGTAGAAACTACATGAACTCCAGGCCGGCCCTGAGGTCTGCTTCTAAACATTTCCTGTACTTTCTTGTACACAGCAAATTTGGGGCAATCCTTTTGCATATGTGTCTTTTCCTTACAAATTCTGCAGCCTGTGTAGTTGGGTTGCATATGATACAGAGTGGACTGGGCATTAGAATTGCTCTGGTAAGAATACAAAAGTTGATAGACAGGAATTGGGGACGGTTCTGGGGTGGCATAAACCTGTTGGTTGGTATGCTTTAGACAATCTAACTCAGTTTTGAGCTGCTCTAAGGTAATGACTTGCTCTACAATTGAAGTGATGCCGTGAAGGCCATTAATCTGACCAGAAAACTCAAGCCAGAGATCCTTGTATGGTAATAAGGCATTTCAAAAGGCACAGCAACAGTTGTTAGGGCTGATGAGATTCTTCACCTGCAGTCAACTTACCATGGATCATAATTCATGGGGAAAATCTTCAAAGTTCTTAATTTTTAGAACCAGGAAGTTATCCCTGTTGATCTTGTCCCTTGCTTCTGAATTGAAGACTTTAAGGAGAGCTTTTTTCACATCCTTGTATTTGTAGTTTCTGGGAAGGTGCTGAGAGATGTCAGCAATACTTCTTTGTCTAGCATGCAAATACAGGATAGACCCATCTCTCTTGACCCTAGTCCTTCATTATCCTTCTCAAAAGTGTCCAGCCACATGTGGATGTTGATGTGACTGTTCATGGAGAATTCGGTCTTGAAGAGACTATTTAGTTTAGTTCTTCCTGAACTATAACCATGGTGAACTCTTTGCTGATACGTAGAAGATGAGATTGACAACTCATCCTCAGAATCAGAGTTGGAACTAGAACTACTACTATCAGAGTAGTCAGGTTGGTGACGTCTGCGGCAGGACTGGTGTTGGTGACTCTCAGGACTTCTCTGGCAGCAGCAACAGTGGCTTCTTGAACCTGCACTCCCAATTGGCATAGCATTTGCTCCAGTTGCTATGTTGGGAGGAGTGTACTGGGGAGGGCGAGTAGGGTCAGCTTAACTGTGATTGAGAATATTGCCAATGATGGTGGGATCATGGGTGGTTGGATCCCCAATGGCCAATTGGTTGAAGTGTTCTTCTATAGTAGTTGTGGCTACTCTTAGTTCTTTGACTACTTGTCCTTGATTGTTCAGTAGAGTGGTGGTGTTGGCCAATTGAGCTGTAAACCCACCTACTTGCTCTGTTAGGTCTTGATTGGCAGTGTGTGCCTGTTGTACTCCTTGGTTGCAGTTGGTAAGCTTTTCCACTACTGCAGCAGTATTGGTAGCTAAATCTTTGGTATATTGGTGTTGTACTTCTTTAATCCGCGTAAAACTTTCATTAAATTGCCTGGTATCCTCAGCATCCACATGAGTGTTGCTGTGTTCTGCTGTCATTGAACAGCACTTTGTGCTGAGGTTGCTCAAGACAGTTGGCTCATCTGTTCCATTAATTCTTGAATATGGCAATGATGGTTGGTGAGGGTTGTCCCTTGAGCTTCAAGATAAACCACAGATGACTCTAAGTTGGTAGCCAAAGTGACAGTTAGGTTGCTCAGAGGAGTAAACTGAGTATCCACAAAGGTATTTGACTCTTGAGTTATCCCTTCTAAATGGACAGCAGTTGCTCTTGCGCGGGCGTTGGACTCTTCCAGTTGCTGGTTGGTGATATTATTCCATTCACCTTGGTGCTCAAAACTTATAGCTACCAACTGTTGTAGGTCTTCATGTCAATTATTGAGCTCTTGGAGGCTGGTATTGACCTGATTAAGTCTATTTACAGTGTCCATAAGTTTGGGATGGTCAACCCTGGTGGTGTACATGGTCAATCTGTCCAAACTGTTGACAGCTGATCAAGGAAGATCTCTATTATTGTGCTCAATCATTTCCTCAATTTCTTGCAGGTCTTGCTCAGTGTTGGTGGTCTCTGCTGAAGTATCCAGAGGGAGATAGGGATTGGTATTGGCTTGGCCAATAGAGGGAGCAATTGAAAACAATTGAAGACTGGGGCTGGTGGAGACAGAGTATATTGGTATAGAAGGCTAACAATCAAGAATTTGACCAACTCCAGAAGCAGAGAAGTTAAAGGTCTCAAAGGTTGGGATTGACTGTTGTACTGGTTAGCTAGGAGGTTCCCAGGGTCCCAGAGGAGGGATTGGGGCTGGTTGTACTGTGAGGATCTCCATGGATTGGAGTTGTTCTATGGGATTAGGACAATTTTTAGGGTTACTTAGTACCCTGTTTGGAGTTGTGGTTTGTCAGTTGGTCTAATTTCCTGTGGTGTGATTCCCCAGGGGGGACTGGGATGGTCTGACGGGATTGTTGGAGGTGGTGGTCAAGGGTTGGGAGGTGGTTCTGCTGGCCAACAACTGACTCACCTGTTGGGGGTGAATGCTGCCAACTGATCCCGGGTTACCAGCGCTTGCTTGAGATGGTGCTGATGTTTTAGTGGCTGGAGAGCCTGTTTTATTAGGAAAACCAACCCATTGGATGTTGTCATTTAAAGGTAGAAACAGTGCTCCAAAAGATCTAGTGTTTACACTGTTAGGTAGGGTTTTCCCTTGTCAGAGGCTTTATAGGCGTTGATAAGAGGTTGGTAAAGGTATTGGCTAAAAGCCCCTGTAGTGAGCACCAAGATTTGGTACTCTTAATGTGGTGATGGGGGATAGTCAGAGGGTTGGTTGGTGACCTTGGTACTTTACAAGTCAAAAACCAGACAAGTAGTTGGTAATAAAAAAGCATCCAAGCCAAGAGAACAGTAAAGGGTTTAGAGTAGTAGCAACAGCAACTACTTGAAAGCAAATCCTCAACAAGTGACTTCTAGTCAAGCTTAGTTGGCAGTTTAGTCAATGGGAGGAGACTAGCTTTTGCAGTTCTTATATTATACACTCAACAAAGTAATTTATGGTGTAGTTTAATATAAGGGGGGTATAACATATATTTTATTGAGAAAAGGAGGATGGGTTTAAATACTACAACTCACTTGATAACTCAAGGTAAGTTGGTCATTGCTTGGGGGTTGAGAGAGGGGGAAATGAATGTCAAACCATTAGGGATCAACACAACAATTGAGCAAGGATGGAAACAGCCCCAGTAGCACAAGGGGGTTGCAGAGGCTCAAGGATGGAGAAGTCAATCAGTTGTAACCGCAGTCTGTGAACTGTATTAATTGATAGAATTAACGTCCAGTTGGTGAAGTCCTAATTCAGAATCAAGGCAGGTGGATAAGCAATCCAGAAGCAAGTTGGTGGAGTTCTAATCCAAAGGCCAGGGTGTATGAACAATCCGGAAGCTAGTCAGACTTGAAATGATGATTCTGCGCCTAGCTTAAATCATAATCAATAAGAACAACTAATATATTGGAAGGGAGATCAGGATCCTAGTACAATCAAGAAGTACCCAATGATGATCATAATTAAAGCAACCAACTGGTGATGAGTATTACCACACATGGTCTACTAGGGTAAGTAAGGCCTGGCTGGTAGGTAACATAGGACTACCAGGGGCAGATGTTGCCTCCACCCAGCAGAAGGAATTAGCTGCTGTGGGCTATAGAGCTTCACCCCGTAGGAAACTGTGGCTGTGGAAGGATGAAGACTAAAATAGCAAGCAGGGAACTTTGTCTGTCTGGGGGGAGTAGGTTTTGAACCCCTGGCAGATAATGCAGGCTGCCAGGAAGGATAAGAGTTTTGAGGGCTCTACGTACCCTAATACGTTTAGAGGAGGTCTGTGAGCAAGAACCCTACCTAACAGACTGGTAGGGTGTCCTCGTTTATGCCCCTATGGAAGCTTTGGGGGAACCCAAAGTGAGCATTGGAGGGCATAGATTTTCTCAGAGGTGTCACCAAGGCAGTTTGCTTGGGGAAGCAAGCTGCAGAACTTGGTGTGATCAGGTCTCTGGGAAGTAGAGATGATTGCTCTGCAACTGAAAGCTCATACTTAATCACCGGGGTGAGTAAAGACAACATATAGACATTGATCTATGGTTGAATGACCTAAGTGGAGTGCCACTTGAAAGGGCCCAGTCAAACGCCAGTTCAATGTAGACTCATGCCTGGATCTATAAGTTCTGGTAACAAGGACTGAGATAAAGAACTGAGGTTGTTCACAGAATTAACAGATAAGACTAGTGAGAGGGACTGTTTGATCCCAGAGAAGGCTAGTTGACAGACTGTTGATTCATATTAAATTGTGGGAACAAAGATGGTTCATTGTGCAGAGGGAGCTAAGGAAGTTCCTAGTGAGGATTTTTTGAGGGACTGGTTGAGGATAAGCTGAAGGACCAGAAGATTATGATGCAGGACTAGCTGATCATGATGCAGGTTGGCCAAAGGACCAGAAGATTGTGTTGCAGGAGTAGCCAGAGGACTGATGAAGTTAATGGACTGATGACAGGTTAGCTATAGAGCTAATAGATGTGAGTGCAGGATCAGGAGAAAACCTGAAGGAACTAGCCAGACTGGATACAGAGGCTGGAAGAGCTGATTTTAGTGTCTTTTGAGAGGAAAATGGATATTAAGAAGCAGTTAAATAATAATTAAATACTGACTGATTATGATAAAAAAGGATTTAATATCATAGAAAATAAAGATAAAGATAAGGAAAAATAATATATAGTTTGTTAGAACTATATATTATTTTAGAAAGAAGAATTAAGGAGGAAATAAGCTAGAAAGAAGCTGGAAATAGAACAGAGAAACTGAAAGGGCAAAAGAGCAAATTTTGCCAAGAACAACTAGGAGAAGCAAAAGGAAGAGCAGCAAGCAGGTTTGAAGTTGAAAAACGTTGAGAGAAACACAGAGAAACACAGAGAAACACTGAGAAACGCTGTAAAATCAAGGGGTTGAAATTTGCCTAAGTAAAACATATGTGAAAGCGCTTGAGATTTGCCGGGGAAACATGATGGGAATTACAGCAAAACTGTTTGAAATGCAGAGCAGTTGTTTACCCAGAGCAAGACAGCCTCAGGCTCAAACCAGGGTCAAGAACAGGTCATCTGGGGAAACCTTTTTGGCAAAACTGTTGAATCAAGGCGTGTGATTGGCTGCAAGCTGGAGTCTATTTGATCAGTGTTTTAAGGGCTTTAACTTAAGAGTTAAAACCTAAAAAATGAGGAGCAGAAGCAAAAAATTCAAAGCTTTCATTGGTTGAAGTAAGTTTTAAAGTTTAATATATTATAAAAGGAGAAAAACTGGATAGTTAAAGCTTTGAAAAACCAGAGTTCTAAAAGAGGTTTTTGGTCTAAAACAAGGGGCTATAAAAGGGAGAGCTATCTGAGACTCTTCAAGGACTGGATCAAGTGGATTACAAAGGCCTCAAGAGCTACAGAAGGAACCAAAGATCAATAGTAGGAAGCCAGAGCTGGAACAGACCTTAGGAGCCCAAGATCAGAACACAGTAGCCCAAGACCAAGGAGTAGGAGCCCAAGACCAAAGTACAGGAGCCCAAGACCAAGGAGCAGGAGCTGAAGACCAAGTACAAGGAGTCCAAGGTTCTTTTAAAGGACTCCAAGTATTAGCACAAACCCCTCATCATTCCCTATCCCAAGGCCATATATCAGAAGGTTTCTAAGGGGATCTTCCTTCTGACTTTGAATAAAGCGCCTATTACGACCCCTACCCAAATTTCCTGGGTTAAGAAAGGATATAAGTTTTATGAGTCAATTACCCCACATTTTCTATACTAGCCCAGGGGATAAGGAATCCTATTGCCTAGGGTGCAGGAAGTTTGCCTCTAGTAAGTCTGCCCAGGAGGAGTGGGAAAAGGTGACTAGGCATCTTGAAATGACAGATAGAGAAGGGAGTTTATTGGGGGAGAGTTTGCTAGACTATTACAGGATTGGTATTGGCCTACAGAAGGGCTGGCGCCTGCTGAATTACAAGTGTATGGTGGAGACGCTTGCCTAGTGATTGGGAAGGTACTGGAAGAGTTTGCTCTTATGCAGGCCAAGTATAAGCTCCTAACCAACCATTCATCACTGTTGGAGAATGACAACTCCTCCAAGCCGGTCCCTGGCTATGACCCAGGACACACTTTGGGGACTGGTGACCAGGAACCCCATAGTGTGGCTCACCTAAGCACTCCCCTGTGCTTTTCATTCCTCATTGGTATCTTTGATGCTTGTTTAGTTGGCTTGTGCAGTGTGATTCCCAGTTTGAGGATGGGTGTTGTTGGCTCAGTTGTTCTACTTATTGGGGCAAAGATCCTTCATGGCTAAAGGACTCTCTTTGGGCTTGTTGATTGCAAGTAGATTGTCAGTTTTTTGTGCTGCATGTTTCCTTTCCAAGAATACATCTTCAAGGTTCTTGCAGCAAGTCATGTCAAACTGACGTCTATTTTGTGTGGGAAGGCCATTGTAGAAATCTAGTTGTGGTCCAGGCTTGTCAAAGATAATGGTGTTAGCAGCTTGGTCATATAAGTCTTTGTACCCTGCAATGTACTCCTCTATTGTTCCTATCATTTTGAAAGTTCTGAGTTCTGTCATGATCGCCACATCAGAATCCTTCATTATAAACTTATTGAGGAATGCGGCCTTGAACATATCTCAGTTTTAATTTTGATCAGGGTGTTGTTCAAGCCATTCAATAAAAAAATGTGAGGCAGTTCCTATGACACAAAGGGCAATTTTGCTGGCCCAGAGTCTGTGGGGGGTAGCCCACTTTTTTAAATTTACTTTGTGTGCTGTTAATCCAGAGGTTGGCATCTTCCTGGTGTAATCCTGTGAACGTCCCAATTTCTGCTGAGTGTAGGCGTTGAAAGACAGTGCTGGGTATCTTGGTCACCTGCAGGCTTGGAGAGGTTGGGGATGGGTTCAAGAGTTTACAGGTGTTGAGGAGGTTATACTGGTTTTTGAAGACAAGGACGTTGTTAAAGATGACAAAGCCTGTAGGGATGTCCTGTCCTACTTTTTAGTCTCTCCAAGCTGCGGGGAGGGCCATTTGCTGGATCTTTTTCTTAGGAGGAATTTTTCCTTAAAGTTGCGTAAGTATGGATAACCTACCTGTGCTACCACTGTTGAGTATATACTTTTGGGAAGTATAATAACCAATACAAAGGGGAAAATTAAGAAGATAATGATACTTTATTTGATAAAAATATAGGATAATATATAGTATCATGGAAAGCCACATACTGTCCATGTATGTCATGGAAGTCATGGGGCTTATCTGAGTAATATTTTTCTTAAGTCTGAGGCTTATTCAAGTTGTGTTCTTCTTAGGATCTGGATTTTTTGATCCCCATAATAGATGATCAAATGATAGTAATGCCACTATCTTGATGATTAGTCAGTGAGCCATTCAGTGACTCATTTGGTGAGCTATTTGGGGTTTTAATTCCCCAAGAGGGAGTAATCAAAGATTTTGTGACATTGTCTTTTTAATTTTCCCATTTATCTTTTTTTGTATACTTCTAAGAAGTGTATACTTGACAGCTATAAAAAAATTAACAAAGCAAAGTTATGTAAGAATGTGAAAAAATTATTTTTTTGTAGCTATTTATTGTAGATGAATGATTTAGATAGTCTATATTTTAAAAGTAGACATATATAAGAGAATGAAAATTTTAATTTTATTTAATAAGATTTATTAGTGATGTGATCAGTGGAGTTCTAGGACTTGTCTTTGAAATGAACTGGAAATTTCTATTGCCAAAGCATATGTTGACATGGCTTCTTTACTATATAGCTTGCAGCAACTTGAGTATGGCAATACTGTGATACAATTAGACAGAAGGATCTTTTCTGGTGCAGCTGGCATTCCATAGGTGGTGGCAAGAATAATTGTGTTCTATATAACATGATCAGTTGAGCTGTACCCAGGCGCAGTTTTCTCCATCTAGTAAATGTCAAATTTTGCCCTGTTTATTTATTATATCAAATTTGCCGCAAGCCTCTGCTTTAATTTTATCATTGTAACAAGACCTAGGTAAAAAAATAAGCAAAGCCTCTGTCCTGCAAAAACAGAGCTTATAACTCACAAAATTTATTAAATAGAGTACTTATTTTATTTTTCAGGGAGGTTGTTGCAAAGGGTTTTCCATGATCAGTGGGACACTATTCTTGTCAGAGCACCAGGAGGATCCAAAGTATCCAAGGGCGCCTGCAATGCAGGGCAATAAGGCAGACAAACTGTTGGTAAGGTTGGATCCTTTTTCTTTTAAATTTCCTAGGATGTGCAATATTGTGTACTTGGGCAGAAAACAGAACCTGACTTCCTCTTGTCCTCTCTCCATTTTGGGTAAGTTGTGACACGGCATATTTTTGACAAAGTCCCAGAAAAGGAGAAAAAATAGCTTGTGGAATTTGGGTCAGGATATACTGATCAAGGTGGATTTTTGAGGCCACAGTCAAAGCTATGACTTGCCATTCAGTGCCTTCTGGTTTTTGTTGGAGCTCTGCAAGTTGTGGTGTGTTGATAGGGTATGTTTTATTTAATTTTTCAAGCATTTCAAATCAGACAGCTGGTGTCAGAACCAACTGCACCTAATATGTGGAACATAGTTGCTGTAAAAGGTCTGGGTCACATAGGGTTTTATGTATTAGTGGACTACTTCTTTGTTTCTTCTCTGAATAAAAAATTTAGTATAAATTTTTTATTTACTTGATTTTTTTACCTTCTTCTATATCTTTACTTGCTGCTCCCTTGACAGGGGCTGCTTTACAGGACTTGTCACTTGATGGTTGCTGGTCTTCTTCTGTTGGTTTATGTTTCTTTTTATTTTTTAGTTGCTCAAACATATCAGGATCATTTGACCACATCTCTGAGTTGAGAACCCCTGTGGCTTGAACTGTAGGTTGTCAAGAATATTTTACTACACATTTAGGAGCCTGGTTGCAAGTTTGTCTGTTGTATTTACTATAAATTCAGAGTCTAAAGGTAAAAACGCAGGATTGTCAAATTATTTTGCATGAACTCACCAACTTAATGGAGTAATTTACATCCCATAACAACTTACTTTTTTATATAAAGGGATGAAAAATATTCCAGTAAGTTGGTGAGTTTATGCAAAGCAATTTGACAATCCCGCATTTTTACCTTTAGGTTCTGAATTTACAGTATTATCTTGCTCTTCACAGCTTTTGCCATACATTTGTTCAGTTTATCAGCTTCTAGCACTACCTCTCTAAGCTTATCCTTCACAGTTTGACTAATCTCCTTGATCTTGGCCACCACTGCATCCAGCTCATTGATCAGTGATTTTGATTCCTCCATGTTTTCCTTGTGCTTATCCTAACCCCTTTTATACCAATATAAACATAATAATAAAATAAATCTATGCTTTTAAATTATAACATAGATTTAATAAATATTTTAATAAATATAATTATGAATTTTTTTATTGGCTTTAAGTCATAATATTGAATTAATATTAATATTCTGTATATTGTTTGTATATATCAACTGCTCTGGGTATTCTAAATGACATTTTTTGTCTAGTATAGCATATTTTTTTTAATTTAGTACACTAATTATAATCTGGAATAGTAATCTATTGAAAGATAATTACTTTCAGGAGTTATATGTAAATAATGTATTTCAGAGTGTATATGTGGTGATATGGATTTATTTATTTTATTTATTATATTATTTCTATTATAAATTTAAAATATTTTTGTAGCCTAAGAATAGAATTAATTTAACAAACTACAAGTGCCATGGACCAGCAAATTAGAATTAGTGTTAACTTTTGTTGTCTTTGATGCTTTGCTCAGACAGGACACACCTCAGTTAAACTAGCGCTATAACTGAGGTGTGTCTTGTCTGAGCCAAGCATCAAAGACAACAAAAATAAACACTAATTCTAATTGGCTGGTCCATAGCACTTGTAGTTTTTTAAATTAATTCTATTCTTAGGCTGCAAAAATATTTTAAATTTATAATAGAAATAATAGAATAAATGAATTTTAAAGCATCTGAATTTAACTTGTGATATTATTAAAATCAATCATTGCTGTAGTTAAATGTAAATTATATATTGCCACAGTAAAAAAACATACAAATTAAACCAACATATATTATATAATTTAAAAATTGTTGGGGGGCAAGGTTTAATTAGCAAAATGTGGGAGTGGGGGCAAACTTGTTGGTGGACTAGGTTGTGGGTGAAGAACTTGATTAGCAGGGGGTTAGGTTCTGGTCAACTAGAAGGGTTGGCTAGGGGCTGTGGCAGCTGGAGGTCTCAGGAGCACATTGTTGCCTTGATTATCTTGAAGAAATTGATGGCACAAGACAGCATACTCATGTGTTATGAATGCCGCCATTCACCATGTTTTGATTTTTCCTTCACTGGGTTATTTTGAGGAAAAATCTCTTGCTTTTGCTTTTGCCTCTCAAAATGAGGTTGTATCTAAACTGGGAAATACAATTGTTTGGTTTTCTGATTCCTTGCAGCTTGCTTGCCCCACTTATACTAGTGGCAAGTGATCCTACTGTCCATGTACTGTTTTGTAGTAAAGCTACACAGTATATATTACATTTCACTTTTACCAATAAAAATTAAGTTATATTCACATTTTTGTCTTTGTGTCTCCACGTACTTTGGAGCCTCTCTCTAGCCATGACTAGTAGAGATTATTCATTAATGGACACAAGGTAGTTGCATAGCCTTCTCTGCCATCTAACCATGGCTTAGTATAAATCCAATCCTAAGGTTAGGATTCCCCATTGTGTATCTGTGCTGTGCCTCAGAACATAACAAAAATGGTGTTCTTTACAGGGGCTGTAAGTCCCTTGGTTATCCCTTTTGTGACCATGTTTTCAGGTCCTTTGCCTCCTCCTATACAAGAGCCAACTTCACCTGAAATCACCAGTCCTCCTATTGAGGAAGACATTATAGACCCACCTATTGTCCCTACTGTGCTGAACCTCAGGAATGATCCCTGCCTAGTGGCTTACCCTTTGGGTACCCCTGGCTTAGAACAAGTCATGGCAGTAGCCCTTTGTTGTAAATTTGGGCTATCTAAACTAGCTAAATCTATACACTAAAGTTTATCTAAAATAAAGTATAGATAAAATATACTAATAATCCTAAGGCTATTTAAGGCTTACTAAACACCAAATTCAACTGCTAAATAAAAGGTGATATCAAAGTATGTGTTAATTGTAAGGTTAAAAGCTGTGTTTATTGAACTCATATGGGTTGATAATAGGCCTGAGTATTTTAGCTCCACCAGTTAAATCCAATTGCAATTGAGGAAATCAACTTAAGGAATCTATTGTTGAATCATATCAATGTATTAATTCCAATTACCTCAATAGCAATTAGAGTGGAGTACTCAATATTGCAAAATTTCCCACCTCTAGATTTGACATAAGGTTTGCATTACTTGGATTGCATCTTGAAGGGAGGAGTAAAGGTTACATGATCCAAGACCAGAGGATTGAGGGAGGTGAGCTCTTTGTACATCCAATTGGTAGTAATAACATGGTTTGAATTGGGTAAGGGCAACTTTTTGACATTGTAGTAGAAGAACTTCTTTTGTTCCTTTTCAGTGCTGACAGTACTAATTGTAATAGGTGCAGTGGCTTTGGGAAGACTGATAGAGTAACTTTCTAACCAGGAAGCCTTGTTAAGATCAGGTTGCTTTGTGGAATCCTCAGCTTTAAGGATGTTAAGTCTAGCTTATATGATAAGAGTAAGCTCAGCTTTTATGATTGGGCAAAAACAACATGGGAGCAAGGATCTGAAACCTCAGACTTATTTTACACACTAGGGTTGCAGGGATAGGTAACTTAGGTCATACCAGGAGGGGGTTATTGGTCAGATTGAATGTTCTTGTGAGAGTAAGACCTTTGGTAGAAGCACAGTCACCCTGATAGATCTGTATAGCGCTAACCTGTTGAGAATTGCTGGTGGTGTAGAAGATCAAGGACTCCTTGGTGGAGATGGCATCATTATGATTAATAGTCTTGACCACAATACCACCTTTAGTCTTAATACTAAAAGTTAAGGTATCATTGTCTAAAAGTCCAACCTTGTTGAGCCTAGTTAGTGCTGAGCTAGTGTAGTAACAGCCTGAAGTGGAGCCTGGCCAGTAACTAGTGTGATAGAGTTGTTCATTGGCATAGTCTTTCTCCAAGGCTGTCTCTATTTCATAAGCTCCACTGATAAGGGAGGTACTAGGAGTGATTGTTTCAAGTGCAGCAAGAAGGGAAAGTTTTTGAAAGCCATAAACAACTAAAAGATTAACATGACTAGCAAGATTTATCTTAAGCCATAAAAGATGAACTATTGGGTGGCTATCTATCTGATACCACCCATTATTTTCTTCCTTAGAGTATGTCTTCAATTAACAACCATTAGAGCTCAGATAGATCACAGTGGCTTCTGATGATGTTTCAGGAAATCTTGTATCAATGAAGCAAGGTACAGCAATAGCAAGTGTGAGAAAGTTTCATAATAGATCCAGATATTGCAACTTTAGGAGTGCAAGCTCCCCAAAAGTAAAGAAAATACAACTTTTGTGCTGGCTAGCAAGATAATCCCATTGTAGGGTAATGATGTGAGTGACAAACTTCTGTTACCCTTATAAGTAGCAGCTATAAGCATAGCAGGCACAGAATAAAAATGAGCCTGATTGGCTACTTTAGCTTAAATGCAGCCAGTGTCTACTAGGGCCACATCATATGAGTATAGCCCCTTGTCATCATTGGCAGATTGAAAAACCAAGAGCCTCTGGCCAGTGTGATTAAACATGAATAACCAATGATTGCGGAGAGGCAGCTCCCTCAGATTGTGAATCTGATACACTTGTTTATAAGAACTGAATCCCTTTTTGATAGTGGGAAGAAGAGGTAGAGTCTTAGCAAAGTTGAGATTTCCAATAATGTCACAGCCTCTTTCCATAAGGAGCTTTGGAATGTGCATATCTACAACAGTATTGTAAATATTCTCCAACTTAATGTTTGAATATACAAAAAATCCGGGCTCATGTTCTATAATGATCAGCTTACTTAACCCTTTACACAATGTTTTGTATAATATGTGTAAAGGGGACTCTGCAGAGAGTAACAGCGTAAAAACCCAGGCCAAAAGAAGAAAATCTTTGCCTATAACAGTGTCACAAGTAGCAGTGATGAGAGCCATTCTAGGTTTATAACCATGTGGTGTTTGCTCCATACAATTGATGTCAGGCTGAGAATTATTTTTGATAACCTTCTTCTTTTCACTCTCATAAGTAATAGCTGTAGTAGTGGGCTCACTTGTATTATCAATATTGGCTTGATAGATAAAGGATGATTGTTTAAATCCTGTATATTTGGGAGCAGGGGAGATTCCTAGGGGCTCAAATTTGCCCAGAAGGTTTTATCCTTGGTGTGGTTATGCTCATCCTCTAAGACTTGAATCAAAACACTGGGCTGGTTATCATTGTAGATGGAGAAGGTCTCAGACTTCTTGGTGGGGGCAGTGGTATTATGCTTAATTAGAGCACTCATCACACCACCAGATGTCTCAATACCAAGTGAGAGAGGAGTGTCATCAAGAAGAAGATCCTGGGTCTTATCATAAATATCACCAGTAAGAACAGCAGCTTGGATTTTTGGAGTAGAACCACTTGCAACTGAGGCTGGAAAAGAAGCAAGATCAACTGAGGCTGCAACAGCTTTGAGAGCAGGGGGGAAAGTATCTGACTTGTCAGCAACTTTGGTTGGTTTGACTGATGTATACTTTTTAACAAAGTATATTTTGGTTTTGTATAGTTTTTTATTTTGTTTTTTTCACTAGCCATTTTATTTTTTAAGCAAGAACTGCTACAAGAAATATTTTTTATGTTTTTTCACAAATTGTTTTTTTTGAGCAACAACTGCCAGAAGCAATATTTTTTATTTTTTTCACTAATCATTTTGTTTTTTGAGCAAAAACTGCTAGAGGCAATATTATTTGTTGTATCACTTGCTTTTCTTTCAAAAGAAGGTCTAGTGCAAATATCATAAAAGTTGAAATAGATATATTTAAAAAGTGCGTCTAAACTAATTGAATGATAGAACTTATCAAATAAATCTTCAAAATAAGTTTTTAAATCAAAGAAAATACTGCTAAAGTTTTGAAGGCAATTTAACTCTAATACAAATAATGCACCACAAGAAACTGTGTGATAAAATCCATTATAAACAAAATATATTTCCTTCAGAGGAATACCTCCCCCACCTGTAAACTCAAGCATAGAAGGAAAAAATATAACTGCAAAGAATAAAAATTAAGAGAACTTAGTATTAGCAAGTAAAAA